>JAAGEH010000015.1:29968085-29979102 GCA_011751065.1 Lasiurus cinereus | reverse complement strand
GAAGAAGAAGAAGAACAGCTAGCATTTATTGATTTCTTACTATATTCAGTGTATGTGCTAAATGCTTTACATAAATTATCCCTAGTCCTATTTCTTCTCATGCTATATTCTCTCTCTAAGTAATCTCATCCATTATCTTGGCTGCTGCATACTACCTATGTGCTGATGATTCCCAAATTTCTATCTTTACTACAGACCTCTTCTAAGCTCTAGACATGTATATATAACTGAAAATTTGACATTGAAATTTGTATATTCCAGAGGCAACTGAATCCAAAAGGTTTCAAAAATGGACTCTGTCACCTACAGCTTCCCTCACCTCAATCCTATTCTGCTTTTACTTCTGTGCATCCTATCACTGTGCATGACACTGGCAACTATTCATTTGCACCCCATATTGAGAACTTCAGCAAATTCTTATAATTTTCCCCTAAAATATGTATTAAATCTATTTCTTTCATTTTTCAAAAGCAACACCATATTGGAAGCTATTATCACTTTCTCTGTGGATTATAATAACTTTCTAAATGGTCTCACCTATTACATACTTGTCCTCTTCTAAACTGTGTTTTTACCTTGGCCAGATTTTTTCTTTTTATTTCTTAAATTGAGATTTTACATACAAATTACATTAATCTCAGGTGTTTAGCTTCATGAATTTTTCTATATGTATATACTCAGGTAACTATTTACCTGATCAAGATATAGGATATTTGTAGCACACCAGGAGGCTTCTTTGAACCCCCTTTATGAGACAACTGCTATTTTACAGTAAGATTTCAAAAAGTGATCATTTGGAGGACGGAAAAAATAATCAAATGTTGAACTTCGGTTAATGTATGCATATTGTAGTATTTAGGGCAAAGTGTATTGATATCTGAAAATTACTTTGAAATACCTATAATAATAAAATAGAATGGATGCATAAAAATATGCCTGGATGGATAAATATGTGACATAGCAAGTCTAATAAATATAAATTATAAACTTTGGTATGTGGATATTCACTGGAAAATGCTTTCAAATTTTCTGTAAATTTGAAAGTATTTATTATAAAATTTTGTGAAAAGAGGATCTTTTGAAATCACAAAAATGATCTCTTTTGTAATACCTAAACTCTTAAGGCTTTCAATTGCACTTGATATAAAATATATAATATTTAATATGTCCTAAAAGGCCCAACATTACTCCTACCCTTTTCCTCCACTTTTTTTCTCCATCCACTCTCTATTCCCAGCACTGTGTTTAAGTCCCACTTGAAATTTTTCATTTCCACCAATATAAAGTGCTGATTAAGTGAATAAAATCAACAAGGATGTTCTAACAGGCAGACAGTACACAACAGTAAGGCAACTTATGAAGAGAGTACTTTTTCAGAAATAGAGGGTAGAGCAAAAGTAACTTTACAGTTGTTAGCATGGAAGATAATACAATCCTATCTAATAAAAGAGTAATATGCAAATTGAATGTTTTTCCACTATACCTGCAACCCATGCCCGCCAGCCACACCTACTGGCCAATCAGAGAAAATATGCAAATTAACCTAACCCAGATGGCCACGGCCACAGAGAGAGCAGGAGGGAGGCTTGGGTTGCCCCTGGCAATGGAGGAAGCCAAGCTTTTCACAAACCCTGGTGGGCCCAGGCTTCTGCTTAAGGCAACAAAGTTTCAATTGCTGTGTGAGCAGAAGGCTTGGCTCTGCTCCAGGCTACAAAGTTTCAATTTTAGAAGATAAATAAATCCCAGATTTCAGGGCTTCCACTTGGGTCTCTGGGGGGTGTGGTTGGCCTGCAAACCACCACAGGCCTCTTGACGAGGCCACCCCATGCCCCAAGGGGACACCCACCCTAATCCAGGACACCCTTCAGGGCAAACCAGCTGGCCCCACCCATGTACCAGGCCTCTATCCTATCTAATAAAAGAGTAATATGCAGATCGACCATCACTCCAACACACAAGATGACTGGCTCCATGTGGTCAAAGGATACTGCCCCCATGTGGACACAAGATGGCCACCACAAGATGGCCAGCAGGGAAGGGCAGTTGGCAGGGACAAGGCCTGCAAGGGAGGGCAGTTGGGGTGATCAAGCCTGCAGGGGAGGACAGAGGTGACCAGGCCAGTAGAGGAGGGAAGTTGGGGGCAGTTGGGGGGACCCAGGCCTGCAGGAAAGGGCAGTTAGGGGTGACCAGGCCTGTAGGGGAAGGCAGTTAGGGGCAAACAGGCTGGCAGGCGAGCAGTTAGGCATCAATTAGGCTGACAGGGGATTTTTTAGGGGGTTCTCAGGCTGGCAGGCAGAAGCAGTTGGGAGCCGGCAGTCCTGGATTGTGAGAGGTATGTCTGACTTCCTGTTTAGGCCCGATCCCACTGGTGTGGAGAAGGGGAAATCTCCCTAGTAGACAAATACTAGGGCATCCCTCAAGGGATCCCAGATTGTAGAGGGTGGAGGCTGAGCTGAGGAAAACCCCTCTCTGTGCACAAATTTCGTGCACTAGGCCTCTAGTAATTAATAAAGAATAATACAGGATCAAACTGTTTTGTGTACTCACAAGTGTAAACCTACTTTGCCCACTCTGTAAAGTCTCAGGTATTATTATTTGGACAAAAGGTGGGTAAGAGGCCTAATTTCTACTTACTAAAACACATCCAAACACTAATCACTACTACCCTGCTGTAAGCAGGAAGTCAATTTATAGCATAGAGAGGACACTGTTATCTCTCCCTTGTGACTGTTCCATGAGGATAAAAACATTTCTAGCTTTTTCTGTGATGTATCTGTAACGCCTAGTACAATCTTAGACAGCCATAAAATAGACATTCCATAAACATTTATTGAATGAAACAATGAGTTCATTGAATTTTTATAACAGTCCAGTAGGGTAGTTTACCAATTTGACCTCCATTTTCAGATGAAGAAACTGAAACTCATTGAAATTAAACAACTTGCACAAGCCATATAGTTAGTAATAGAAGGTTCATTTCCAGGTTTGCCTAACACCAAAGCCCAGGCTCCTATGTGCCCTCCTGCCTCCTCTAATGTAAATATACTCTTTGATTGAAATTTCTTTTGAGAGCCACATTTTTTTAAACTTAAGCTTCTTCTAATGCCACTTCTTCAAAATAGACTCACCCAGGCCATGGTATTTTATAGAAGAGCCACACTCAAGGGGCCAAAGAGCCTCATGATGTTCGGGAGCCGCAGTTTGCCGACCACGGCCCTAAGAGATAATGGTGGCTATGTAGGCATAACAGAAGTGCTGATATTTGTCTACTAGGGTGATTTCCCCTCCTCCATAAACTCCTTTCTAGTGATGCTGGAAGCTACAATTTGGAGCCCACACCTGGAAGTGAGCTGTGTCCCTGCTTAACCAGCACTCTTCCCTAGATTGGTGATTCATTTTGGTTAATCACCATAGTTATACTCATTAATTTCCTTTTCATTAAAGATAAATGTAATAACTGCCTTTTTAGTGGGTGTGGGGTTAGGGTTGAATGAAGCACTTCAATGGAAAAATTGCTAGCATAAATGAAAAAAATTCTTTTCTAAACAAACCAGCTTTGGACACTTACAGAGTGAGGAGATCCATAAGCTGTCTCTGGCCTGACTTTCCACTGGCCTTTGGTTCAGAGCATTCTTTGGCTTCATGCATGCCCGGGTGGAATAAGTGGCTGCCTATACATGCTGTAAAGTGAGGCAGTTGGAGTTAAAATTCCTTGATTACCATCAAATCGTACCCACTTTTACTGGTATAAGCCAAAGTATTTGAGACCTGCATTGAAATCATTGATTGCTCCAAGGACCCTATTTAAGTTTCAATATATCCAACTATAGGGGCCACTCCAACTCACTGTCGGCCACTATCATTTTAACTTATTAGCTCTTGCTCTGTTTCCTTTGTTGAGCTCACAGACATTCAAAACTGTAGATTTAGTCATGCTTCCTGAGCCAGATCTGAAAGAGAAAATAATAATAATTGTGAACATTTAATGAGTGCTTACCATGTTAAGTACCTTATATATACTATATCAATTTAATTCTTACAATAATCTAATGACATTTTTATCATGCATATTTTAGAGGGTCAAATAGAGGCACTGATAAGTTAAGCAACTTGCTGCAGTATGAACAAGCTGGAATTTAATCCAGATGGTTTGATTTCAGAGCCCATAGTCTTAATTTTTGTGCACTACTGCATTTTTCAGTCTTAGTCTGACCATTTGAAGTTGTCATATTCTGATATACATACCTGGTATACTTGTGAACTATAGACTCCTACATGGTCATTAAGTCACATCAAGAGAGAAACAAAGGCTGAGGAAAACAAATAAGCTTCAGAATTGGCCTAGTGGAAAGAAAGGGTGACTAAGTAGTTGCATTGTATATTTCTCAGTAATTATTATAGTAATAGCTACCACTTATTGAGGGCTTATTCTGTGCCAAGCACCATGCAATCTATGTCCATTATTTGTATTAACTCATCTGGAGCCAGTTGTTTCAGATATCCAGCATAGATTCCTATCTTATCATTATTATTACCTAGGACCATCTGGGATAGGATCATCTCAGAAACATTGACGCAGTTAAGGCTCTAATAGCTTAAAAATTCTTGCTAGTACCTTTTTGGAGGATTAGATACTATTCCCTTTTGATTAGCTGTAGGTTTGGGGACCTGATATATATGGAATAATCAATTAGAACAGTGGTTCTCAACCTTTTTTAATGATGTGACCTTTTAATACAGTTCCTCATGTTGTGATGACCCCCAATCTTAAAATTGTTTTCATTGCTAATTCATAACTGTAATTTTGCTACTGTTAATGAATCATAATGTAAATATCTGTTTTCCAATAGTCTTAGGCGACCTGGCTAGCAGTTTTCAACCTGTGGGTCTCGACCCACAAGTTGAGAACCGCTGCTGTAGAGTCTAAGACCGTCAGAAAACACAGATATTTACATTATGATTCATAACAGTAGCAAAATTACAGTTATGAAGTAGCAATGAAAATAATTTTAAGATTGGGGGTCACCACAACATGAGAAACTGTATTAAAAGGTCACAGCATTAAAAAAGGTTGAGAACCACTGAATTAGAACCTAACCACTGACTGTATGACTTTTAAGTGATTGCTTCTTGGAATCTTTACTGACATAGTCACTGACATTCCTGGAGGGTAGATCAATATTGAATGTTTTCAAATTTAAGATTGAAGCCACCATACTCTTTGGGATACTGGGCTGCCTTCTCCTAAGCTAACCTTTGGAACCAGTTCCCCAATGTCTTTCCAGACTAGTCCAATCCTTTTTCCAATTCACAAAGGGATGTTCTTGCAAAGTCCCGGCATGCTGTGGGCCTAAGCCTGCTTTGGTTTTATGACAGTGGCCACTCAAGCATAAGATAGTTACTTAGATTTTTTTCCTTAATAGGATCTTAAATTTCTTGTATGCTCTTTTGTGGAAATCAGAAAAGAATTTAGAAGCCCAATGAATCACATTAAAATTATATTTCTTTTAAGACAGTAAAATACCCCCAAATTATTGCATTTTGCTTTTATTGATATATGATTGATAAATATAATGATATATCAGACTATTGCATTTTAAAGCTACTGTGGTGGAGTACTTTCCTCTAGTTTACATCCATCTACAAAACATCAGTAGCCCTTCTGTATCCCCTCCCTCCAGCTTGACTCTTAGAAGGATGCTTTAACATACTTATCTAAATGTACAAAAGGCGGCACATGAAACCATTGTATTTGAATTATCTTAGGGAAAAGACATGGTTTTACATTATTTAAAAAGGTAGTTCTCAACTCATTCTTATTAAAACATGTGATCTACGTCTTTACAATATTTACACATAGTTGGGATGTCTTGCACAGAGCTAGGCACACTCATGACCAGACCAGTTATATTTGTTCATTGATGAGCTGGGGGAAGGATAGAGTCTGTTAAGTGATGGAGAACAGCTATCTTGTTCATAGGTAGATTCAACTCAAAACCTTGACCTCATAAGTTTTATGTCTTAATACAGTGGGCAGCAAACCCGGGGAGCGGCGGTTTGCAGCTCTGTTGACAAGTTTGCCTACCACTGCCTTAACATAATGATACTAAGGCACATGTGCAAATGCACTCCTTTTGTTACAGGGACCTCTCACCTATACCAGAGAGATATTGCCAGGCAGCCCCTGAGTCAGTGGGAGAGGGCTGTTCCCAACTTTATCCTTGTCTTTTTTTTATTGATTTCTTACAGAGAGGAAAGGAGAGGAATAGAGAGTTAAAAACATCAATGAGAGAGAAATACGCATCAGCTGCCTCCTGCATATTCCCTATAGAGAGGAAGGGAGAGGAATAGTTAGAAACATCAATCAGCTGCCTCCTGCACGCCCTCTACTGGGGATGTGCCCACAACTAAGATACATGCCCTTGACCAGAATGGAACCTGTGACCTTTCAGTCCGCAGGCCGATGCTCTATCCACGGAGCCAAACCCGTTTTGGCTATCCTTGTAGAAATGAAGTTATGAGAGACCTTGACTGCATTGTGAAAAGCCAATTTATTAAAGCAATTAAAGCATGCATTATGCAAAGTGAAATAAGTCAGTCAGAGAAAGATAAATATCACATGATCTCACTCATTTATAGATTATAATGAACAACATAAACTGATGAACAAAAACAGATCCAGAGACATAGAAGCATTGATCAGATGCTCAAACCTCAAAGGAAAGGCAGGTAGGGCGGGACTAAGGGGACGAGATCAACCAAAGGACTTGTATACATGCATATAAGCAAAACCAATGGATACAGACACCCGGCATGGGGTGGGGTAGGGGGGCGGTGAGAGCATGAGTGAGGGGATGAGGGGACAAAGGGGTTTAAGGACACATTTGTAATACCTTAATCAATAAAGGAAAAATAATCAAGAGTGCACTTTTATTGAAAAAGCAAAGCAATTAAATTTATACATCTGGCTTATGAAGCACAGATGGGCTCTCAGCTAATCTAAAGAGCAAGTTGGGTAGAGGTCTGAAGCATTATATACCATCCTGTCTATAGGCTTCAAAATTCCTCTTCAGACTATTTTGGAACAGATTAATTCTCAAGGTCTAACACCTCTTTTTTTTTTTTTAAACTCTGTTGTTGCCTTCCCAGAATTCATGAAAAGCATGTGGCAACTTTAGCTTGTAAAACCTTGGGACTGTTGAGTTCTCTGCTTAGGGTGTAAAACAGCCTTTTACCCCTCTTTTCCATTCCCCCCTCCCTCTCTGCATTCTCTTATTAAGGAGGCTGCTCTCCTTTCCTTGGCTGGGGAAGATAATGGCTTGTTAGTTGCAAGCTGGCTGCAAATTGCCCACACTGTTGGGCCTTATTTTAACTTTCCTGTCTCAGTTTCCCTATTCCTTCTGCCCTGGAACCCTGTAACAATTTAACCCCACCCTCCACTTCCAATTTTCAAGTACATTTTGCTTCATGTGCAAAAACTACCTTTATGCTGGTGCCAAGAGCTCCGAGGCTGAAACACCATGAAGTATGATCTTAAAAGTTGAGGTGCCATAATGTTTGACATATGGTTGTAGGTTACAAAAAGTATCCCCTTCTTTATAGTTATATACAGAACAACAAAATAATGCACATAATATACTTGAATAATTCAGTTTTTATGAGGTTAGAAAGACAGATAAAGGGGGAACTAGCTTATTTTTAGGTAGGATTTATTCAGCATATCATTACCGAGCAATACCAAGGGGTGAATATTATATCTCAGTGTGGACATGGCCAATTTTTTCTGATGACCCCTAACTATCACCCTAGACCATCAACAGAATTTTTCTACACAATTCTACATATAAACACATTTTATGTGATGGACTAAGCCTGTTTCTAGACCAGTGTTTCTTAAAGTGTGCTTCTTATAAACCATCACTATCAGAACTGCACAGGAGATTTGTTGAACATGCAGATTTTTAGGCCCTACCCCAGACTTATTGAATCAGAATCTCTAGAGATGGGGGTCCAGAAATCTCCATGTTCAATACATGCTCCTATTCTGATAACCACTGTTCAACATTTTATATAGTTTTGCCTCATTTTAGAATGCTTTCCAAACCCCTTTCCTTGTCTGTGAAACTCATGCCCATCTCTCAACCCTGTTCAATAGGTGTCTGTTCAGTGAGACCACCTTGATACACTTTCTTTATTCCCAACAGGTAAGTTGGCTATAAAATAAAAAAAAAATATGGAGGCATAAGAACTGGGGTTCAGAGAAGAATCTAGAGAACTGAAATGGAATAGTTGGAACAGAGTTGAAAGGATGACTTGGTGTTTTACAAGTAGATTTTGCCCCAACTTTTGCATATAAGTATATGCTAGGTAAACCAACAGAAAACTAACAGTAGGCCTGATTGTAAAACAATTGAATTCTAGTGCCATAGCAACCATCTTTGAGGAGGAGGCTTGGTGGCCATATCAGGACAAAGAAGTAGGAGGAAAAAAGAGACAAAATGCCCACTTGACAACAAATTCAGGAGTGTGGAAGCATACATTATTTTAAGAACTTCACAAAATAGTTACAGGAACTTGATTAAATATATTACTTGTACATGTATGTAGCATTTTTCAAATGCATATGTCCTAGAATTCAGTTATTGTTTGTCACCATGTTTTCTCAACCATCAATAGTGTACTATAGCTATTATCATGTGGAGGTCTGAGAAAATGTTTGATAGTAAAGAAAGTTTCTCTCATATTTTCTGAAAATATCTAGAAAGTATTAAACTAGTGTCTGAATCAGCTCAGGCTTCTATAAAAGAATGCCACAGACTGGGTGGCTTATAATAAAATAAATTTATTTCTCACAGTTCTGGAAGCTGAAAGTCCAAGACCAGGGTGCCAGCATGGTCTTGTTCTTGGTGAGGGCCTGCTCTCTGACTTGCACACAGACATCTTACTATGTCCTCATATAGTGCAAGGGATGAGAAATCTCTGTGAGGTCTTTCTAAGGGCATTAATTTCATTCATGAGAGTTCTGCCTTCATGAACCTTCTAAAAACCCACCTCCTAATACCATCACTTGAGGGGAAGGATTTCAACGTATGATCTTTTTTTGAGGGACATAAATAGTTAGTGAATAATATTTGGTTATAAGACACCATAGTATATAAACAGTTTGAGAAAGTCTGCCAAAAAAGAAGGTTGAAATCAATTAAAGTTCTCTTTAGGTAAAAGGCAAATACCAGCAGGTTTGGGCTCATCCATGATGAGAATAGAAGCAACTGGTTTTCCCCTCCAAGATCACCACTCTGGACTCTTGGTTTTTGCTTATCTTCTTACATACCTCATTCCTCTGGCACCCAGCAGTGCATGCACAGGTGGGGATCTATGATATTTTTTGTTACCCTGAGACATGATTCCAGAGAAACTTTGGCTCACACGTGTGTTATTTTAGCATGAGTGCATGAGCTTTTACTCCTTTCCCACCAATTTCCTGTCATGCTAAATGAGATACCTGACATTCATGAACATTAGACCCATTTCCCTCCAGCAGTTATAAGCAGACAGAAAAAAGAAATGACAAAGTGTAATATATTGTTAAAAATAATATTGAGTATCATAGTGCCCATTGCTTTGAAATACCAAAGCCTTTACATTTTTTGCAAGCTAATTTAATGATCTGCCTCATCTTAGGAAGCAAAGGCATCTAATTAAAAGGCCATAGCAGAGATAAATTTTCATTTACAGATAAATTGCCTTGTGACATGGAATGATCTGATTGCCTTGAGCACTCATTAATCTGTGTTACTCAAACTCACTGTGTATGTATGCACACAACAAATAGTTTTAGCCTTTGAGGAGCACAGCAACTGTATAACACCCCCCCGCCCCGAAGCTCTTAGTCACTACCAGAGTCTTATGCAATCATAGAATGACAGAACTCATTTTCCAAAGCCCTAATTTTATGTTTGGGGAAACTGAGGCATAGAGAGTCCTTGAATCAAGTCAAGGAACTAGCTCGAGTTAGCAGGCTAGGCAGGACCACATTCCTGAGGGACTATATTATCATGGTTACTTTCAAAGTATGGCACTTACTACAGTCTAAGCACTTTACAAATATTAAATATTTTTACCTTCACAAAACACTTATAAGGCAGGTGATATTATTTTCAGCCCCATTTAGAGATAAGATCTGAGTCACAGATTGTCACCCAATCCCATTGTCACCCAATTACTAAATGTTTTTTGTTTTTTTTAACTTGAAGCCTCAGTGTTTTATTATTGGATTTACAGAAATTATACATGTGAGGTTCTTAGCATAGGCTTTAATATAGTGTAAATACTCATAATTATGGTTATTTTTACTACAGATTCTGAAGTTAGACATGCCTGAGTTCCAATTTATGTTCTACCACTAATTGGTTGAGTGATCTCTTAGAGCCTCACTTTCTTCCTATGTGAAATGAGTATGATAATATTTCACAGGGTTGATGTACAGATGAAATGGAGATGATTTTTGTTAAGAATATAATGCAACTTCTGGTATACAGGAAATGCTGTATTAACTTTCTATTGCTGTTATGACAAACTAGAGGCCTGGTGCATGAAATTCATGCAGGTATGTGTGTGTATCCCTCAGCCCAGTCTGCATTGTCTCCAATCTGGGACCCCTCTCACAATCCATGACTGCTGGCTCCCAACCACTTGCCTGCCTGCCTGCCTATTGCCCCTAAGCATTCCCCTGCCAGCCTGATCAATGCCTAACTGCTGCCTTGCCAGCTCAATTCCCCAAACTGCCCTCCCCTTCCAGCCTGGTCACCCCCAACTGCCTTTCCATGCACACTTGCCCGTCCCCCAACTGCTCTCCCTGCAGGCCTGGTCACTCCTAATTGCCCTCCCCTGCTGGCCTGGATTCTGCCAACTGCCCTCCCCTGCAGGCCCGGGTCCCTCACAACTGCCCTCCCCTTCAGGCCTGGTCTCCACCAACTGTCCTCCCCTGCATGCCTGGTCTCTCTCAACTGCCCTCCCC
>JAAGEH010000015.1:29873204-29967606 GCA_011751065.1 Lasiurus cinereus | reverse complement strand
GTCTTGGTCTCCTCCAACTGCCCTCCTCTGCTGGCCTGGTCCCCCCAGTTGCCCTCCTATGCAGGCCTGGGTTCCCTCAACTTTCCTCCCCTGCAGGCCTGGTTACCCCCAATAGCCTTCCCCTGCAGTCCTGCCCTCTGCAATTGGGTCCCCCACAACTGCCCTCCTCTTCAGGCCTGGGTTCCCCACAATTGCCCTCCCCTGCTGGTCTAGTCCCCCAACTGCCCACCCTTGCTGGCCATCTTGTGTCCACATGGGGGCAGCCATCTTTGACCACATGAGGGCAGCCATCTTGTGTGTTGAAGTGAAGGTCAATGTGCATATTACTCTTTTATTAGATAGGATTATCTATAAAGTTGGTAGCTTAACTGACATAAAATTATCCACTTACAGTTATAAGAGCCAGAAGTCTGGGATGAGATTTATGGTGCTAAAATCAAAGTGTCAGTATGGCTGGTTCCTTATGGAAGCTCCTTGGAAGAATTCTTTCCTTGCTTTATCCAGCTTCTACTAGCTGTCACCATTCCTTGGTTTGTAGCCACATGACTACAATCTCTGCTCTAGTAGTCACATTACCTTTTCTTTTCTGTGGTAGTATTTCCCTTTGTATTCCTTCCAAGGATGTTTGTGATGGCATTTAGGGACCACCTGAATAATTCAGGATTATATTCTTATCTTAAGATCCTTAACTTAGTCATATCTGCAAAATGTCTTTTATCATATAAGGTAACAATCACAGGTTACATGGATTAGAACCTGGATATCTTTGTAAGGCCATTATTCAGTCTACCATGACACATTATTATTAGAACCAAATTATTGTCAATATAGAGATGTTTCCTTTACATTTCATTTCATCATGTCAACTTCCAATGGATATTATCTTTAGAGAATTTAGAAACAACAATGAAATTAAAAGTTGATTAGAATTTTATCATCATATACCTACAATTGAAAAAAGTTAGTGATAATATATTTCTCTGAACTGGGTAGACATCTCTCACTGCATGACCACTTTTGGTATATCACTGCTCAGGAATAACTATGAAGTCCTGGGATCAAGAGGCAAGTAGTGATTTTGGATAGTACTGTCTCCTTTCTTCTAGTTACCCCACAATCATTATTCTTGTACTCACATTCTCTTCTGTAACTTATGGTCTCATCTTACTCCTTAACCAAGGGTTCTGGAGACTGCAGTGATGATAGCCAGCATGTATTATAGATGGTGCCCTTCACTTCACTAGGACAATTCCCCAATCTCCTAGAAAGGTCCTCACAAGTAAGAGGTTTGGGGAATGGATTCAGGGCTTCCTGTAGGCTTTAATTTAGAACAAATTATTCTTTATTGCCAGGAAATGAGGCAGAGATTTCCTGGTGGGAGTATACATAAATTACTTTTACGACAAATGGAAAATGAAGATATAATTAGAAAATGAAGAAAAGATACAAGAAAAAGAAGACTTAGGCAGTCTGCCTGTGGTCTTTGCATTTATAGCTGAAATCCAGGTTACAAAGGGAATTATAGAACCAGAGACTATGACAGTTACAAGAGACCTCACAGACCATTCAGACAGAAGCCATCAGTTTACACTTGGGGTACCTGAATCCCCAAAGGGGAAAAGACCTTATCAAGATCTATAAAAAGCCAGGAGCAGAAATGTATTTTCTCATGTTTTCAGAGGCAGATCATAATTTGTGCAAAACCTGACTATCTATGTCTATCTCTCCCTCTCTACTCCCTTCATCCTCCCTCACTCCCTCTTTCTCTCTCCCCCCTCTTTTTCTCTCTCCCCCTCCTTTCTTCCTTCTCTCTCACATATACATATACATACTCACTCACACTTACACTCACAGTTGCACTCATATACACTTGTTTCCTTCTCATTGTCTTTTAATTGATTTTTTAAAAATCATTCTTTTATGTCTTTTATGGTGTTATTTGGCATCCTCTTCACTGTGGTCAGGCTGCCAAATGTAAGGAAACTATGTCTTAGTCATAGCATAATTTGTAGTTACTTATCTCATTTGATTGGAACAAATTTACTATATGCAAAAAAACCTATGAGGGTCACAATTGTGGCTCAGCTCTCACTGGGGACTAGGCAGCTTAAGTCTGTTCCAGGGTCTCAAACCATATTCTTATCTTGGGCATCCTCTTGAAAAAAGCTGTTCATTGGACTCAGAGTGAATATATGTAAATCCATTCTTACACCTGGAAGGACAACTCAGCACTCACATCAGCTTACTGATAACCCCTTAGTACTCAGCTTTAGAGATGAAGGAAGGCAGATTACCAGTCTTTTGGGTCATGTTAATTTAAGCATCTAGCAGACTGCTGGGTATTTTCTATTACATAGCCACCTAATCTTTGTAGGCAATCCATATTCCTGAATATGTCACTATACTTGTAGCAAAATAGTTACCATTGTATTCAACAAGGTTGGTCTGAGTATATGGTCTGAAAGGTAACGGTATAGGAAGGCAGCTGGCAGCTCTAGATTCACAGTCTGGCTTTGGAGATATATCTCTTCTCCTATTGCTCATTCAACAGTCCGTTTATCAAAACCTACCTATGCTGAAGTCTTAATCCTCATGGCCCTAATTTTTTTTGCCAGTCCTTGGCCCTTTATTGCCTTGATTTTAGGGCTTTTTCTTGGTGGCTGAGGCCTAATCTCACAAGCACTCATGCTATGGGTTTCATGTTCTTCCACACTTGCTTCAACAAGAACCACTCCACTCATGTTTCACAGACTCAGTTGCTATGTAAAATGTTTTTAAGTTGGTTGAGGGTAAAGTGTATATTCTATTTTAAAGTTACTGTACTAGAGGGTGTATAAGGGACCTTATTTGATTCTGTTTTAGAGTCTCAAGTATTCTCAGCATATTTTATATTTTTGATAATGATTTTTGTAGTCAAAACACTCATGTAGGGAGTGAATTTCTGGGAGCATTCAGTAATAATAAAGATCTGGTTCCTTGAAGGCTCATAGAGAAACATTTTAAGATTATTTTGTCAAGGCTTTTGCAAATATCCTGACCTAGGAAGGGGTGGAAGAGTTAAGTTAGGCAAAAACCAGCAGTAAGAGTAGGTGTATTTGTGAAAGCCAAGCCATTCAACTCACTGACTACTTACTTCCACCCCTGCTATATTACTTACAAGTCACAAAATGGCATTAATTCCCAGAAAGTTGATAATAGTGGTATCAGAAATAATCAAATAGCACAATAAACAAATGACAATAAGAACATTAAAGTTTATGATCTGGTGGAAATTAACACATGCTTTCAACATTGAAGCCTCTCTCTATTTTTGAAGAGGTGATTTGGTATAATTGCTTAGTTCTTTTAAAACTATACCCTCTAAACAAGTTTCTAGCCTATTTTCTTACTTGAAAATTGAACACTAATTTTTAGAAATGCTTAGAGTGGGTGATAGGTACTATAGGAAGGAAAATGGAAGAAAGGGGAAGAAGATATTGTTTAAGGTTTTATGAGCAATTCAATCTTACAAGAAATTTACATTGCATGGAACAGACTGTCCAATCTCAGAGGGAAGATAGAGATAGAAAGAGATCAACCAAAGAACTTGTATGCATATATGCATAACCCCTGGACACAGACAATAGTGTGGTGAAAGCCTGGGGCAAGGGTAGGGGGGGGTACATGGGTGGGCTATAAGGGGTCAATGGGGGAAAAGGGTGTTATATGTAATACTTTCAATAATAAAGATTAAAAAAATAAACTTACATTGCATAAAACATCTTCCCCAATACACAGCATGCTGTGTGATATATCTACTTTGTAGATTAACTTTTTACTATTGTGGTCAATGAACTGATTGGAATAGCTGAAAACAGAGCAGTCACACTAAGGGAATTAAATTCTTCCTATGTGTATAATTTATATTGTAATTCTGAAAGTGATTCTATCCATACAGCTTTGTAGAAGACATAAAATTTCTCTACTAATCTGTGTTGATGTTTTGAAAAATGGCAAAGCTTTGGAGGTAGAAGTATAAGTGCCATTGACTAGAGCACCTTGAGGACTATTACGTTAGTTTAAAACTTTGAATAATAAAGTATATTTAAAACACTGATACCTAGCACTTTCAAGTACACTTAATGATATCATTTTTTTCTTTCACTTATTTGGCAATTATTTATTAAATAGCCACATGCCTGGCACTCTTCTAAATGCTGGAAGTATTGCAATGAGCAAAACAGAAAAAACTTTATCATCATTAAGCTTGAATTCTTGAGGAGGAAGAAAGATTAAAACAATTAAATAATAAGAATTAGAAATATTAAACAGTATAGTTTAATAGGATTCCTTACAGGAGTTGTTAGTGAGCAGCAAATGGTCTAAAATTTTCATATCTGTTATTTGCATATCTGTTATAGGCAAAGGATGGACTTCTTCTAAAATCTTGAAATCATTGATTAAAAATATAAATGTGCTTCCTGAAATTTTGTCAACATTATTATATTGCATACCAAACTATTTTTTTCAAATGACTATGAAGTTCATATTATTGTGGTCTAAATTAATAAGTTTCTCTTATCAAACTAGACATGCATTTGTCTTTTGTCACATGGTAAAAAATCTTAACTCTTGACCTTGGCATTCTATGAAATATCAATAACTTTAAATCATATAAGGTAGTTTCTTCAGTTTGCTAAAGAAATAATAAAATAAAAGCAAATGTGGTTTAGACAAATCTTTGCAAGATACATATTATGGCTATGATCATGTTACCCAGCAAGGGCCTGCTGCCCAAAGTACATAGAAGCCAACACCATGGCACCAGATTTTGAGAAAGAAAAAACTTTTATTGCAAACTAATCAAACAAGGAGACAGGAGGCAAAGCTCAGATATCCCTCCCTCACTGAGAGTTTTGGGGTTACATAAAAGGAATAAGCAGGGGAAGTTACACATATTCTATGAAATTACATTACAATGAGAGTTTAGTGCACAGGTGTTAGAGGATCACGTTTTCATGCCTTGTGTGTTTGAATTTAGGGAGGGTTAGTATATAGTCCCTGGTGGATTTTTAACCCAGTGATGTTGAAAAGTTATTCTAGGGTGAATTTTTTCTATAATGGACATCCCACCATCTGACGACATGATCTGCGCCCTTGTTCAGTTATCTCTGAAAAACTAGTATCTTATTAAGAATCAGACAATGCCAAAATAGGCTGGTCCTATGATTACAATAAAAAATACATATTGATTGCTTGTGTTGCCTTTTAATCATAGGTTAGAGAGAATGCCTTCATTCATGTGCAAATAAAACTTTAAAATCTCTTTGAAAACCTATTAATTTATTCCATGGCCATTAACTAAGCAGGGATTATTTACAAAGCACTGTGCAGGAGGAGTGTGTATGTGTAAGAGGGCAAGAGAGGAGAAGGAAGAAGAGAGGGAAGAAAAAAACTGCATGAGTTGAGACAGTTTCCAGCATGGGGGAATACATATACACAAATAGGATACAACTTTGAAAATGATAAGTTCTTTGTTAAAAGATTATTCTTTGTGAGTTCAAGATAGGCAGTCTTCATTTCTACTTGATGACAACTGGAAAAAAAGCTTCATGCAGGAGGATGTCTATATTTAATTTTTTTATGTTTTATTGAATTCATAACAGGGACTTAATTTTATTATTTGATGGGCACCAAAATGTTCACCTGTACAAAAATGTATCCTTCCTTGACCTTGTCACAGGACCCCAAACTCCCTTGGGTACTTGATTCTTTGGAAGTTTATATTATAACACATTGTTGTTAGATGGATGGAATAACATCCAAAACCATTTGGCCTTGATTAATACCTTAGTTGGGATTTGTTTCTGAAATAAACCATGAAAATTCCTTAAGAAATAGGACACAGAATAGGAAAGTTCTGCTTGTTAATGTGGTGAATAGAAAAGTGTCAGGAATAGTCTAGAATGGTAGCCTAATAAAGAGTCTTGGTCTGGTTTAGCAGACGACTGCATAAATTTTCTGGGTGCTGAGCAATGTTGAAAGACAAAAGGCAAACTTATATCTTTGCCTAAATATCCAGTGTCTCCCACTGTTACCTGTTTCAGTGTATGGCAGCTTTATATATCCATTTGTACCAAATGGAAACATGGTAGTAGCCATTAAACTGGAATCTGACATGCCTGTCTCTTTCTGTTGCTCCTCTGCCATGAAGGAGAGAAAACATAGATTGGAAGCTTAGAGCATTGGTGAAAACAGCTGCAGTCTCTCTTTTTAAGATACTATAATGGGTAGCTAAGAGTCAATCTCGCAGGTGAAAAAATTCTAGATTGAAGAAGGTTCCTTATGAGTCATGTCCTATAGCTCCAAATTACTACAGTAAACCTGATATATGCTACTGAACTCCAGAGAGCTTTGATTCTAAGAAAGATATTCAGGGTATCCTGAGAGTCATTTTTCACTTCTCTCTTATAGGAAGTCAGAAATTACAGATAACAATTGAGTGTTCATGAACCAAAAGTTTTTATTTCTTTGACTTGCTCTAAGATTTAACCTTACTTTTGTATATGTCCTTTTATGTTAGTGAATTCAAAATTTTGAAAAAAAATAATTATAGAAATTATAAAAGTTTTTTGTGCCTAGAGTTAGATTTGCTACTTTGTCAACTCAACATAAACCAGGTACCAATGCATGCTTGATGGCAGTTACTCAAATTGTAAGCATAATGCTAAAGAATAAAAGAATAGCTGGTGAAGACCTAAGTTGGCAACCCTTACAATTGAGTCTTAGAGAAAATTATGTCACCTGTAGTGACATGTACTTGACTATAAAGGACAGTGGTTCTAAAATGCAAGTGAATTATCCATTAATGGAATTTAAAAATATGTATTTTATTGATTTCAGAGAGGAAGGGAGAGGGAAGAGTGATAGAAACATCAATGATGAGAGATAATCACTGATCGGCTGCCTCCTGCATGGCCCCTACTAGGGATTGAGCACACAACCCTGGTATATGCCCTAACCAGGAATCGAACCATGACCCCCCAGGTTGGGAATTGAACTGTGACTTCCAGGTTGATAGATTGATGCTCAACCACTGAATAACACCAGCCAGGCCATTAATGGAATTTTTAAAAGTATAATCAGCATGATATCATTGTTCTATTCATATTTACATAGCCATAGATTTCTCTGGGA
Source organism: Lasiurus cinereus (assembly GCA_011751065.1). Taxonomy (NCBI): domain Eukaryota; kingdom Metazoa; phylum Chordata; class Mammalia; order Chiroptera; family Vespertilionidae; genus Lasiurus; species Lasiurus cinereus. The sequence goes on along the minus strand of JAAGEH010000015.1, from coordinate 29,960,430 downwards.
TTTGTAAAAATAAATTGGAGTTGCTGATTATACTTAAGCCCCTAGATACCTATGTTGGGTAAAACCTAAGAGAACAAATTGTGGGTGTCTTAAAACTAAAACTGAAGTCCAACATTTATATATATATATATATATATATATATATATATATATTGCAGCATGATTTTATAACAGCAGTAACAACATCTACAACAAAGACTTACGTAGTGCTTCCTATATGCTAGATACAGTTTTAAATGCTTTATGTATATTAGCCAATTTGATTCTTACAATAATCCTTTGATATATGATGGTGGTAAAAAAACTGAGAAACATTAACAGTGGTAACTCAAATGTAACTGAATGTAACTGACTTTTGCCTCTACTTATTTATACAAGATGTCTATCTCATTGCAAAGTCTGCCTCTCCATCTTGCACTTCCTTATCCCTGCCTATTATTTCTCAGAGTGTCCAGATCCAACTTGTGAATCCACACAGCTTATGCTGTGTGCTTCTACAGAGCACTTCTTCTGTACTGTCTTTTACCTGGCACTAAATTCCCATGGGGTATATAGTTACTCTGTTAGGCATTGTCATCTACTGTGAGTACATGGTGGGGTGGTATTTGGTACTTGTACTCTACTTACTCTTAGCAGGCAGCATCATTGTTCCATTACACCTCAGGGGAAATAGCAATCTCCTGTTGGATGCTGTCACTCTTTCCTTGGACACTATTTTTGCTCCTCTAGGAACTCACCCTCTGTTAATTCAAAGCACTGATGGTGGCATATGTGAGCAGTGCTGCATGACAGAGACCCCTTTTCATTTTGTGCTATATGGTTAGAAATGTTCCAGAACTCTGATTATCTTTCAAAGTGTTAGAACATTTTGTTGAAACAACATTTGCAACTTTTACGCATACTGCTTTCTAGTCTCAGAACTCAAACCTGTCTCCATGGGGCTGGGCCAAAGACAGATTTGAATGGTAGTCATATAGTTAATGTACAATCACTACTCCTTTAAGATCACTAAGACTTTTTGTAGGATCAATTATTTTTATCTTTTACCATACATCTCTCTCTTCCTATAGGATGAGTTTCCTCCAAGGAGCCTCTTTATTGCCCAAGTCGATCCTACCAGTTTTGTTCAAGGGTTTCTTAACCACAGCAATGGCAATAGCTTAAGCTCAAGTTTAACTCCCCTTCATGGAGAAGAGGCCATTTGTTTTTGTAATATGCAACATAACCTCTTCAAGGTGTTAGTCATCAACAAAGACAGAGTCCTGACTATAATCTAATTTTCCTAAAAAACAAAGTGTTTTAAGTTATTGAATTAACTCATGGGAGCTACCTATCACATTGTTTTTAAAATACATTATTACATTTAAAATTTTTAACAAAAGATTGTTTAATAAAAAATGAAACAATGCTCATCAATAATAAAAACTCCAATTCACTACCCCATTCACCTTTTGGATTTATGCTATACAATATTATTATTTCTTTTATGAAATCTGTCAGCATATTAGTTAGGGACTATGGCCAAAAGAGACAGCTTCATATTAAAAAATTAAGCAGGTTTACAAAGCCACACTTCCATCTGAATATATTTTCAAAATGCATTCCTGCAAAGAAAACTCACCCTGTGCCCTTAAATTTTTTTAAAAAAGAAACTCACTCTGTTGCTGAGATCAAAATATTTTATTCTCTAGTAATTGAGTGTTGATGGTAATGCTTGAATTTAAAGAATAGTATGCATTAAATAATTTCTAGTGATTTTACAGAGGTTATTTCAGTAATATTCTATACCTTGCTGTTTTTATGGAAAGGTTTGAGAGTTTAAGGTCAGATTTGAATGATTTAGACTAATGTTCATGGATGGAGTCTCCAACAATATTGCTAAACCAAAACTAATGTAATCATATAAAGGATTCATCCATTATGGCCCCGGACAGTTTCCAAAGTTGACAAATGGGATAAATTTGGAAGAAAGAGAGCAATATCCGATATACCAGACAATTTCAAAGGTTACTAATAAAAAACATGAGCATTTTAGCTGTTAAATCTAAATGCAGCTGAAATGCTAAGATAATTTCTTATGTAGAAAGGCATATTTATGATTCTATGAACATTTATTATATACTTTCTATGTGTTAGGCACTGTACTTATAATACTTCAATAAAATATTTTAAATAGTTCTTAAAAGCCACTTCCTTAAATACTTCTCCATATTCATACAGATTTTAATTATTTTTATTGAAAATACTTAATAGTTAGAAATATATTTATTATAGAAAATTAGAAAATATAGTCAAGCAAAATGTTTCTACAAATCATTCATAATCTTATCACCTGGAAGTAATCATTGCATCATCCAGGTGAACATCTTTCCAGGCCTGTTTTTATGCATCTACTTCATTTTATAGGGATATATTTTTAAAACAGCTTATTCTCTTCCCAACTTTCCTTCTTCTTAAGTTTACTATGATAATTATTATTTAACTTTAACTTAATTACTCAATGCCAGGATTATAAACTTAAGTTATTGTTCTGTTCCTTCAACCTAAGATTGCTATATGAAGTGTTCATTCTGGAGACCTAGGAGAGGCATCTGAGAGGCGACTTTAATCTAAAAAGAGTTTCAGGACGCAATGAAATCAATACTACAATAGAACAAGGTTACACATAGTCAGAAATTGTTCTGAATCATCTATGGTCTTAACCAGTATACATCATGCTTGGTAGGGTATTTTCAAAGAATGCTTCAGTCTCAAGGGTGGTTATAAGCATAGTTACTTGAAGAGCTGATTTGAAACAAAGCTGTGACCATAGGTTTAGCTATTTTTTTACCAGTATGCAGACTAGCTGAAAGCTTATAGATTACTAGAGGCCCAGTGCATGAAATTCATGCAAGGGGCTTGGCCTGCACAGCTGCGGCGGCTTGCCTTGGTCTTCACAGTCTCAGTGGCTTGCCTTGGCAGCTTACCTCTGGCCCTCGCAACTCCAGCTTCATCTGGAAGGTCGTCTGGAAGGTCATTCAGCTGCCTGGTCTAATTAGCATATTATGCTTTTATTATTATAGATTATTTGAAGAGTATTAGAGACTATAACAAAGATATCGTTCCAAAGATCTCTCTCATCATCTATATCTATGATGTGTAAATTCACCATTAGAATTATTTCTGGGTATAGGGTATTAAAAGTTACTTTGAAAATGCAAATTGTTGCTGAAACCGGTTTGGCTCAGTGGATAGAGTGTTGGCTTTCGGACTGAAGGGCCCCAATTCAATTTCAGTAGGGGGCATGTACCTTGGTTGCGGGCACATCCCCAGTGCGGGATGTGCAGGAGGAGGCTGATCAATGTTTCCCTGTCATGGATGTTTCTAACTCTCTTTCTCCCTTCCTCTCTGTAAAAAATCAATAAAATATATTTAAAAAAAAGAAAATGCAAATTGTTATCTAGGAGGGGAAGCACCATAAACTGTCATCATCTAAAACCACTTGAGTTTGTGCAACTGACATGGATCAGTGGTTGAGCATCGATTCCTAAACCAGAAGGTCGTGGTTCAGTTCCTGGTCAGGGCACATCCCCAGTGTGAGGTGCGCAGGAGGCAGCTGATCAATGATTCTATCTCATCATTGATGTTTTTATCTCTCTCCCCCTTCCTTTCACTCTGAAATCAATAAAAATATTAAAATCATACCCTCCCCCCAAGAAATGACAACAAAAACACCGAGTTTGAGTGAGAAATGGAATTCAGCAAATTGCACAGTGCCTGACATATAATAGTTGTATGACAACTAATTTGTCACTTTAATGTTAAATGAAAGGGCAGACAGGTCTTAATATAAGCTTGAACAGAGAAATTGCTCAGAAAGTAAGACAGACAAACCTCATAAACAAATAATTGCTTCACTGGTGGTCTCAGTTTATGGAGTGTTCAGATTAACAGTTTGTAAAATGGTGACTATATCAGTTAGAATAAATTAAGAAAAACATATTGTATATTTTACTATTTTGCAAAAAGCATTAGGAGAGAAGATCAAATTCCTTAATCCAATTTGAGATGAATATGATCCCCAGGATGACCAAACAAGAACTAGGTAGTATCTTTAAGGAGAAGAAAAGATACCCAGTTTTCTGTTTAAGGCTGAAGTTAAAATCAGTTTTCAGCAAGGCGATTTTCACGTAAGGATATGAGAAAGTTATTTGAGTGGGAAAAAGATCCTCTTTTGTAGTGATTTTATCTAGGTTTGAAGCTTCAGATCAAAGGTTTTCTCATCTTCTTCCTTTGCACTCTATTCACAGAAAATTACTCTAGATTAAATTACTCTAGATTTAATTAGTCTAGATTAATGTTGAACTGCCTGGTTTGGGAGCCAAGATCTGCCTACCCTATCTAATGAGCCTATTACCACCCAGACACAAATGGAAGCATATAGGATTATGAAAAGACAAGAAACAATGTTTGATAAAGAAGAAAGAAATTAGGTATCTTGTCCAGGAGTCAAGAAAGTATCCTGAGTATGGCTTTGTCCAGAAAGAAGAGAAATTAGGAAGTTTGAGAGGAAGAAAGTAGAAAGTCACTAAAGGATAAGACTGCTTCTGTGTCATTTTACCATCATTGGCAGAATATTATTGATGTACAGGAGAGGTAGGAATTTCATGATATTACATTGGCTTTGCTCCTACTTCTCACTCCTTGAATTTTATACTACCTTTTCTGGATGTCCTTTTGTATAGGCCAAAACATTTTGTAATAGCTTTGGATAATGAAGATAGGCTATGTTAAAAAATGCCAGGAAGTCAAAACTCTGTTCAAAATTTAACTTTATGACTTCAACTTTTCTTTTCTCTGAGTAGATATTTTAGTTATGAAAATTCAAATTGCAGTATAGCTGTCAGGGAAAACCTAATAAATGTAAACTAATGTACTTTAATATATGTTCAAAATTTATGCATACATTTTTTATTCTAGAAGCATACTTAAAAATGTGGCTCTTGTCTTTGGTGTGATAGAAGTGGGGAAAAATCTATGTATTCCAGAAAGCAGCCCAATTTTAATTAAAAATGCCATGCTAATTTGTCTCCTTCTGAGAGCCACTGATATTTTGCCTTTGGGCTGTTGTATAGAATTGTCTGCCATTTGTCTGAATATAAATAACTCTCATTTTCACACTTGTCTTTTTTTGCAGTTTGTCAAAATGGTTGCTTATAGTGGTAAATTAATTTCATATCTGGTGAGAATATGCTAGCATACATAGAGAAGGGGAGAGAGGAAGGAGGAGTGGGAGCATGTATAACTGATCAACAAAAGACTGTTTTATCTGTTATGTAAAAATAAGGGCCAAAACCGGTTTGGCTCAGTGAATAGAGCGTTGGCCTGTGGACTGAAAAGTCCCAGGTTCGATTCCAGTCAAGGCATGTATCTTGGTTTCGGGCACATCCCCAGTGGGGGGCGTGCAGGAGGCAGCTGATGGTTATCTCTCTCTCATCGATGTTTCTAACTCTCCCTCTCCCTTCGTCTCTGTAAAAAATCAATAAAATATATTAAAAAAATAAGGAAACATGATTGTGTGTGTGTGGAGTGGGTCAGTTCCCTAGATTGTCCTCCGATTGGATGATTTGCTAGGACAACTCACAGAACTTAGAAATGTTGTATTCTTCATTATGGCTCATTACAGTAAAGGATACAGATTAAAATTAGAAAAGGGAAAAAGTACATAGGGCACTGTCCAGGACAAACTGGGCCACAGGCTTCCAATTGTCCTTTCCTAGTGGAGACTCACAAACAGCATTTAATTCTCCCAGAAACAAGGTATAATAACATATGAAAGCTGTTATTAAACAGGAAAGCTCATAGGAGACTTAGTGTCCAGGGTTTTATTAGGTAGTGGTTAGTCACATAAATATGGAGGTCCTTATGACGGACCTTAGATACTCATTTTCCAGCATCCATTCCCTTGCTCCTCCACCAATCCCATTTATATCAAACTGCTATAGTGTGGCTCAGGGCTCCAGGTAATAAAAACAAGTGTTCAAGCTAAATGTCATTGTTAGCATATTTTATCTGGTATGGACCAAGGCCCCAGGTATAAAATGGCACACTTATCAGATAGGATATTCTAAGGGTTTAGAGGTGTTGGTCATTGAAGAGTAGAGGCTATAAAATCAGAAGTTTATTTGGGGCCTTAAAGGCTTTGAATCTGGGAGACTCAGATTCAGAGAAAACCTGAAACATGCTCCAGGGAAGACAAAGAAAGTTAGAGTTTATAAGGGCAAAAAATACAAATTGTAACAAAGGAATTTTTTTCCTATTGGCTATCTAACATGTCCTGATGATTAGTTCAAAAGGATTGGTCAAGTCCAAGTGGGAAGGCACTGGAGGTAGAAGTTGGCATGAAAACAAGTTCTAGGATGTGCTTCTGTGTTGAGCATAAAAGTCTAAAAGTTCAAACCTCATCTGGATGTGGATATGCATAAGTCTGACTCCCTAATGGCCCCCTGACTCCATTTTAGACTTTCTGTTCATAGAGGTAATCTCCTAGAATTCTATCAAGGGTCAGTCAGTCCCAAAGATCTTTGGAATGTTCAGGATTTGGATAGCCAAGACTTTCTGACCTAACCCCTTACCATATGGTGGTGGTGCCAAACATAGTACACGGGCTTTTCACATGATTCTGAATGCTGAATTACTTTTTTGGAGAAAGTGTGAAAGCAACATGGTTCATTTGCTCTCAATATGTTGAAGGGAAGTGGACATTATTGCCTTACCCTGAAGGGGCATTTTCTGTGGTATACATGTTCTGGGGGTAGCGGGAAGGGTTTGGCTACCTAGCATTATGAAGGCCACTAGTGGAATAGGGAATACCACTAGTCTTATGTGTATTGTGGTTATCTCTAGAGTCTCCTTATAACAATATTAAAATATTTCCCAGAATGGGAAACACCTTCTGGTTAACTCCTCTTGTCTCCACATAAATTCCTTTTTCCTGTAATGCAGCATGTAATCTAGCATAGAAGTAACCATAAAGGAATGATGGATGAAAACTTTTATTTGAAAAAGTAGGAAGAAAGGTCTGGGCACAGGTTGCTAAAAATGGTAGCTTGTGAGCATCCATAGGGATTCCTGAGAATTAAGGGAACATTCTGAAGAAAGGGTACATGGGGAATTTTCAATAGAATTCAATATGAAGATATCTTTCTCCAACTTCCCCACGTTTTTGGAGGCCAAATCCCTTGAGATATGATGTGTTTTTAGGTCTTTCTTTAACTATCAATGTCACTTGGTTTTAAACATTTAGAAGAATATAATGGATATATAGGGTGTATTAGTGTATATTGTTTATATCTAAGACCTCTTACTCATGGTAACAAGATTAATTCTGGACCCCAGCTATGGGTAGAACAGCGATGGATACAGTGATGGGAGTTTAAAGGAAAGCCATGGTGGTTTGATTACTGAAAAAAAATTGGAGTGAATTGATCTCAGTCAACATAGATAAAGTTTATATAAAGACCAATGTACTTTTGTTTTATGAATATTATCATTTTATATCTAGATAATATCAATTACCTTGAAATTGAAAAATTGTTTCTCAAAAAATGTTTTAGAACCAAACTAAATTCTCTGTGATTTGGATCCTAAATATATAATAGGGCACATTTAAGGATTATTTGGGAAACACAGATCTGCATAAACATGGGGCTTCATGATTAATAGAGATGCCTGAACAACATTAAAAAATAATTTAAACATTTTCAATTATAATTGAGATTATAATATTTTATTAATTTCAGGTATACAAGGTAGTGATTGGATATTTATGACTTACAAATTCATAAACTTACTGTTCAGATTGGGTTTGTTTCTGTACTTTATCTACTAATTATTAGGGTTTAGCCAGTGATGAGGACTGAAAGAACTCACAACTGAGAGAATATACAAATACAGAGAGGAGTTTATTTTACTTTCCAGGAAGGGAAAGGTCCTGTGTATTCTTGATCAATACAAGAGCAAGAAAACAAAAGGGCAGATTCCCCTTTTAAGCCCTGGCTGTGTCTAAGGAACAGAAAAGGGAGGGGAACCTTGGGCCTGAGTTGAGCAGACATCAGGGGTGTTGTAATTTATTTGTTTTTCAAGAGACAGTCTGGGCAGATGTCCTGAAAATTCTTATCAGTATTTTTCCCAAGCTTGTAAAATATAGTTAGAGCAAAAGTTATGAAGAGTCCAACAAGCTTATTTGAAGAGGAGGGGGGAGGTAACTTTCTACTAATTATCCCTGAGTTGTAAAAACAGTAGGGAGGAGGTGTATGCAAGGTGTATACTTGAAAGTAGCTTATCTTGTCCTTCAGTTTGAATGGAGGGGCTGTTTGAATCATAGGAGTTAACAGTCTTGGGGTTTAATTACCAGGTGCTTGTCATAAAACGTGGAAGGTTAAAACAAAGAAAGAATCATTTTCCTTGTCCTAATAGTGATCACTTTATAAGTCTAATACCCATCTAACACCATAAATACTTATTAAAATATTAACTATGTTCCTTATACTGTACTTTATATCTCTGTGGATGTTTTTTTAACTAGCAATTTACACATCTTAATTCCTTTCCCTTTTTCACCCATGTCCCCAACTCTCTCCCCTCTTGGCATCTATTAGTTTGTTTCTGTTTTGTTTGTTTTATTTTGTTTCTTAGATACCGCATATAAATTAAACCATATGGCATTTGTCTTTGTCCCACTTCTTTTACTTAGCATAATACCCATCCATGCTGTTTCAAATGGTAAGATTTTGTGGTGATTTTTTTTTATTGCTGAGTCATATTCCATTGTACAGGCATACCACATCTTCTTTATCCATTCATCTATTACTGGACATTTAGTTTACTTCCATGTCTTGACTATTGTAAATAATGCTGCAGTGAACATATTGTAAATAATGCTGCAGTGAACTTTTCAAATTAGTGTTTTAGGTTTCTTTGGATAAATATGGAGAAGGGGAATTTCTGGGTTCTCCTTTGTCTCTTGTTATAGCCTTTATTTTAAAGTCTGTATTATCTGGCGTAAGTATTGCTACCCCATCTTTTGTTTTGTTTCCTTTCAGTTGGCATGGAATATATTTTTCCACCCCTTTACTTTTAATCTATCTTTTGATCTGAAGTTGGTCTCTTGTAGGCAGCATACCTATGGATCTTGTTTTCTTACCCATTCAGCCACCCTATATGTTTTTATTGGAGCATTTAATCCATTTGCATTTAAAGTAATTGTCTTGCAATTCCTACAACATATGTTGAAAAGCCTTTCTTTTCCCTAGTTAAATTGTTTTGGTGCTTTGTTGAAAATCTATTGAACATATATGTGTGGGTCTGTTTCTCAACATTTTATTCTCTCCATTGATCTATTTGTCTAGTGTACTAATAACCACATCTTATTAATTATATCTTTAAATACAACATATTTATTATTATTATTAGAAGCCTGGTGCATGGATTCGGCCCAATCCCCATAGGCCAAGACAAAGGACACCACTGGTACACAAACTCATGCACCAGGCCTCTAGTATGCATATAAGATTTTTGGTTATTCTCTTCCTGCCTTCCCCTATTCCCCCCTTTCCTCTGAGAGCCATCAGTCTGTTCCATATTTTCATGCCTGTGTGTTGAGTGTCTGCCCCTTGGTGGTCAGTGTGTATCATTCCTACTGGTTGAAAAGTCAAATGGTTGAATGATTGTTTAGGCATATATATAGACTAGTGGCCCAGTGCACATTAAAAGGGAATTAATTAGAGAAAATATTTTAATATTGCTATTTGCCCTTTCTCTATAATAGAAGTGTCAGAGATGAAAGAAAATTAGTAAAATGAATACATCCCTTCACTTTCCATCTGTGTGAAACCATTGTTCTGAGATGGGCCTCTTGTAGACATTATATATATGGCTCATGTTGTTTTTATCCATTCAGCCACTCAATGGCTTTTGATTGGAGCATTTAGTCTGTTTATGTTTAAAGTTATTACTGAAAGGTACTTGTTTGTAGCCATTTCTATTTTTTGTGCCTGTGTTCCTTCTTACCTTATTAATTCTTCTTTTTACAGCATTCCTTTTAGCATTTCTTTCATTGTTGGCTTGGTAGTGATAAACTCCCTTAGCCTTTTTTTTTTCCTGTGGAACTCCTAATTTCCCCTTCAATTTTGATTGATAGTCTTGCTGGATCAAGTATTCTTGGATTGAGTCCTTTGCTTTGTATCACTTTGTATACCTCCTCCCATTCCCTTCTAGCTTGATGTGTTTCTGTTGAGAAATCATTTGATAATATGATGAGGGATCCTTTGTAGGTAACTTTCTGTCTCTCTCTTACAGCCTTTAAGATTCTCTCTTTGTCATTAACATTTGCCATTGTAATTAGGATGTTTCTTCGTGTGGGTCTTTTGGGATTTATCTTGCTTGGATGCTCTGTACTTGTATAACTTTTTTCTTCAACATATCAGGGAATTTTTCTGTCATTATTTCTTCTAATAGATTCGTTAATCCTTGCTGCTCTTATTGTCCTCCTGTTTTATGTATGTTACTTCATTTTGCATTGTCCTAAAGCTCCCTTAGGCTTTCCTCCTGTTTTCTAATTTTTTTCTTTAGTTGCTGTTCAGATTGGGTTTGTTTCTGTACTTTACCTTCTAACTCACTAATTCGGTCCTCAGCTTCTTCTAGTCTATTGTTCAAATCTTCCATGGTGTTTTTTTATTGTAGCTATATCACTTTTGATTTGTTCCTGATTTTTGCATAGGTTGTTGATTTTCTCATCCATTCAGTGTATGAACTGTAAGACCATTACTCTGAACTATTTTTCTGTCATGTTGCATGCTTCCATTTCACATAGTTCCTTTTTGTGTGATTTCTCCTTTTCTTTCCTCTGGGGACTGTTTCATTGTCTCCCCATTCTATCACCTGAAGGTTCAAATATTGAGTTGCAGGGGCCTGAAGTCCTATGTTCAGTGGGAGCTTCATACCCCCCAAGTGTCACTGAAGAGCTCTGACACCAAGATGTGTGGCTGCCATGGGTTTGTAGGAGCCATGTTCACCTAAGATCAGGGTCACAGGTGCTTAGTGTGCCTTTGTGTGTGCACCTAGAATCAGGGACCCTGCTTGCACCATGCTGAAACAGAGACCTCCTGGCATGTGCCAAAAATAAGAATCCCCTAGCATGTGTCAGGAGTCAGAGACCCCCTGTGTCCATGCTGAGAATCAAGCATCAGAGTTTCTGTTGCTTGGTACAGAATTACACCGAGACTCAGAGTCCTTGTATGTGCATGTGCCAAGAATTGGAGTCATTGGCTCTTAGTGTGAATGCACTGGGAATCAGGGATCCCAGGCATGCGCAATGAGAAACATAGTTAAGTCACTGGTGCTCAGTGCTGCCTCTTGTGTGGAGAATACGGGTCCCTGGTCTGCTTGGGGGACAGGGTGGCACAGTCACACTGTGTCTACAGGAGTTCCACTCCTGCCCTGTGTGTGCTTGCCCTGAATTAAAGTCAGGTGGCACTCCAGCCAGTGTGAGTCTGGGGTTTGCTTATGTGGGTGTGCACTGCGGGAAACAAAATCCCTGTGTCCATGCACCCAGGCTCAAATTCAGCACTGACTCCCTTTGTGGGCACAGTGTCTGATCATGGGAAACAAACCCAGAAAATGCAAGCCTCCAGGCTGAAATTCAGCACTGCTCCCCTGTGTGAGCATGGGGTCTGGTTGGAGTAATAAACTCCCCAAGATCTAGACTCAAATTCAGTGCAGCTTCCCTCCTTGGGTGCAGGGTCTGTTTGTGGAAAACAAACTTCCCATATCCGCACACCCCAGGCTCAAATTCAGGTAGAGCCACTGCTGCTGTGTGTGGGCAGGAGGCCTGTTTGTGTCAAGTGGGTCTGGCAGTTCCTATGTCACTGCTGTGGGGCTGGTAGGAAGGGGTATTGGCTCTGTGATTCACGGAAATCTGTGGCTGAAGTGCCTGGGGTCTTGATGTCCATGGGTCTGCATCTGTGGTCACAGGTCTTTTACTCAAGTGGCTGTAGGATCCTGGTTTGCAACTGAGACCAGATTGGGTAGGCGAGACTAGGATCCTAATCTCAAGTAGCTCTGTTCATCAAGATGGTGTGATCTTGTGCTGGTGTTGTTTTTCCTGGAGTGTTTGTGGTGGCAGCGGGGTTGCGCCATCTAAGACTGCCCAGTTTGGCAGCCCATGGAAGACTTGTAGGATCTAACTGTCCTTAGCTCTCACTCACACACACCACACACATTCACACATTCCTCTTGCTTCCTCACTCTCTCACACACTCTCCCTCCCTACCTTTTTGGCAATTGCCATCTTTCGGGCCCCTGGTCATTGTTGTCTTATTTTTTGGTCTGTGTACTCATATTTTATTTGCTTGATATTGTTTATCAAAATTATAGAATGAATTTGAGCTCTAATATAACAGTATCTTTCAAAAGACAGGTTCTCTGCCCTCTCATATTATAACTGGCAAATAGATGGCTATGGGAGTTTACAATCCCAGATCATTTTAATCCACTTTCAGTGAGTATGAAGCATAGTCCCCGAGGAAGATGGTACATTTCCAGTCCATCTTTATTCTTAGGACACAAATCCTTCTGGCCTCAACTTAAAGCATTTACCAGCATGCAACCACTGCTTCCCAGTATTCTAGACTTCAATTTTTCTCCCCTCATTAGATTTTCAAATTCATTGTTTAGTTACTCAGACTCTCTGCTACCTATTCCAGAGTGAAAGGTCCAGCTCGCCTCTATTGGTTTCTTTTTTCTTTTGTATCTTTGCTCTAAAATTTTGGTCACCTTACTAGTTATCCAGTGCCTTCATAGAGAGTATAAAAATATATCTGTGAGGTCTTCTAGTTATTTCATGGAGAAAGTTGGTCCTTACTACTCAGTTCATCTTCACACATATTATAAATATGCTAGTTATTTTTTAAATATCCTTATTTGGCCCTGGCTGGTTTTGCTCACTGGACTGAGGGGTCTCTGGTTCAATTCCAGTCAAGGGCACATGCCCAGGTTATGGGCTCAATCCCCAGTGTAGGGCGGGCATGCAGGAGGTAGCTGATCAATGATTCATTCATAATTGATGTTTCTATCTTTCTCTCCTCCTCCTTTCCTCTCTGAAATCAGTATATATATATAAATTTGATTTGGCCAAGTAAGGACAAATAATAATAATTACACACACACACACACACACACACACACACACACTCTGAGTGGCCAGATCTGTGTGTGTGTGTGTGTGTGTGTGTGTGTGTGTGTGTGTGTGTATTAGAGGCCCAATGCATGAATTCGTGCATGGGTGGGGTCTGGCCAGCCTGGCAGAGGGAGGGGACATGGGTAGTTGGCCGGTCTGCTTGCTGGTTGAACTCCTGGTCAAAGGGACAATTTACATATTAGCCTTTTATTATATAGGATATACACTGTGTGGTCAGGTTATTATGCATTCAGAGATCATAATAATCTGGTCACTCAGTGTCTGTGTGTGTGTGTGTGTGTGTGTGTGTGTGTGTGTGTGTGTTATTATTATTATTATTTGGCCAAATCAAATTTTGAAACCTTTTATCAGATCCCCAGAGTCTTTCTATGGAGATTTTATTTATGCATAAAAGCCATAAATTTAAAAGCCATTGATTAAAGAGATACAAAATAAATAAAAACTTTCATTCTTGTGATCAAGGAGCTTTGTATCTAGTTAGTAAGTAATATTTATCATAGATGAAGTAATTACTTATTTGTGGAATACTTTATTTGTGCAAGGCTTTGATTGGGTGGCATGACCTCCTAATAGCAGTTTAGAATTCACATAGAAGATAGTGCTGGAACTAGGGTTAGAAAGATGGAAATCACCAGAGGGAGGGGGAAAGGAAAGGCATGGGATAACATCAGCTAAGGCTCAGTACCATTGAACTGCTTTAATTTATACCATGATAACTAAAGAGTTTAGCCCTTAATCCTTCTTTCTTTTGGCGTGTTTTTAATATTCATCAGGCTATTCTGAAATCTTGGGCATTCAACAGTGCCTACTGTGATACATGTGTTAATTTGATTGCCTGTGGGATTTTTTTAGCAGACACAGGAGTTCAGCAAACACACAGGTGATTGTTTAAAATCTGCCTAGTCCCCAAGCTGAGTGTTTTACAATTAGCTCCACCTCAGGAGAACATCAGCTAATCCAGCTGTTTCTTCTAATGCTCAATTGGGGAAATCCCTATACTCACTCCCCCAGTGAGACATTTGTCATTATGAGCCTAAAGCATAGAGTAAAAATTAAGAAGGACCCACATTGCATCTGCCTATTTAGGAGGCTAATTTTGCTTGGCTGAAGTGACTGCTCTTTGGAACTCACTATTTTTTTCCTATGAATGTGCTAAAGATGCATGAATCACTTTAGGCAACTCCTAAGGGCATGGAGCTCATATCTTTTAGGTTCTCAGTGGATCTGAATCTCTGGCAGAGGTAAAGGAAGGAGACAAAGTAGTATAGTGAGCATGAATTTAACTTTATAAAGTCAGGTATACAAGAATTATTTTGTATGTTTCTACTAAATTTAATTTACTATGAGCCCCTAATTTATCAGGCTGGTTGGAAATTTAGTCTTTATTATTATTGGTCATTTCTTCTACTCCCCTGCCTCATACATTGGGCAATAATCACAGGAGTTGTATAGCACAGAAGAGGGTACACAGAGAGGGCTCTTTGATTTTTTTGTTCACACTAATCACCACTGACATACTCTGCACCCAAGCCTATACAAACCTTTGAAGTTAAGTTCCATGTTGGCTTCCATGGATTTTTGCTGTCTTAGTGTTCCAGTGCCCCAAAATGATATTTTTATACCATTGTGCACCCATTTTCCTCTGAGATCCTGCCACCATCAGAGTGCGCTGTGAAGGAGAGAACATCCAAATATGGCTTCCTCTTTTGTCTTTCAGAATATTTCCTTCTTTCACAGAGTCAAAAATGTAAGTGTAATGACAAGTACTCTGAAATTACTTTGAAACTATGCTGCTAGTAGGTGTTCCTTTTCCCCACTAGGTGAAAGGGGTTTGTAGGAGCCTGGCAATTATGAGAAGCAGAGACAACTGTTGGATTTTCCAATTATCAGTTTATTTACGGATCACCTATTTGGTGTCAAGTTCTATGCAATGAATAAGATCTGGTCTGTTTCCTCAGGGATATTCTGTTTTAGTGGAGGATAAAAAATATAATAGAAAAGGGGACTTTATTACTACTGATGTCTACTTGTGAGAGTAACATCTTAACTCATAGCTCTCAAATTGCCTTTATAAGTTTCAATGGTAGTAATGAATTAGTTACTCTTTATGGATATTTGGCTTATAACTGTGGAAGTGGATGAATGTCTATTTTTGTACAAGGTTCTCTTGGGCTGTGGTCTCAAAAATGGATCTGGGTGGCTGAGGCACTTTTCTGAAATCTATGACTTTACAAGACTTCTTACTGTGGATAAGGGCACTGACTTCTCTTATCTGCTTGTTCATAGGTACCTTTCTCCTAACCTACAGAGCTGGATTGCTTTTATCCCTGAACTATATACTACAGACACTCAAGATTCGTGCCAGGAGAGGAGAAAGGGTAATTGTTTCTGAGGGAAAGAATTGTGTAGGTGGTAGTTGTTGAAAAAATTGGGGGCTAGAGTGCTATCTAGTCAAATATAGCTGCCACACAGCAATAAAATAGCTTTTTGGCATCTTTTTCAAAGAGGTCTATGTTGACATGCTTTGTACTCTGACAGTTATTCTGGGGAAAGGTGTTTAAGCCTTTAAAAAAATCCCTCACCTCTTTTAGTTGTATATTATGTTTTCCTTGGGGCTTCAGGAATACTAATATCTCAAGTTTATTAATTCAGTGATGCTGCATTGTAAATCATAAGGTTTTAGGTTCTTGGCTCATACCGTTTTAATTTTCCAAACATCTGAGCAAACTGCAACTATTACTTGATTAGTATTTTAATGCTCTTCTTGTCAAGTATATATTTATCCTAAAAAAAACTTGGTCCTGGAGAGAACCTTTTGTATGCAATTTGACTTTATGTTTTGTAAGCCTATATTGATTTTTTTCATCTCCACAGAAGCTGGATTCCATTTCAGAGTTTCATCTCCTTTAAAAAAATGTGAGTAAATATAAATGTAACTTCCAGATAGAGCCCTTAAAATTGCCCTAATGACTTAAGAGTATCAAGGTTATAGACATTCTTTTTTATTTAGGTAGAATGGAATTAATTGTGAGGGAAAAAAGCATGTTACATCACATTCTCCCTGTAGGAGAGGTTAGTTTTTTAAATATCTGTCTTCCTATCATTTGTGATTTATGTGAGGAGGAAGGACAGCATAACTGGGGAGTAGATAAAATAGATCACCCAGTTTATCTGATTTTCCTCTCTGCTTGTTTTCTCTTTTGCTTATTTGGAAAGCTCACATGATTTCAATACCCTGACAAAACTTGTTCTTATAAAGGAAATGGAAACATATTTATGGTAAAGTCTGAATAAGTTAATGGCTTAACATATCACTATGCTAATGTATTTGCATTTGAATAAGCTGACAAAGCCCCCCAAAAAAGCCTCTTTTAGGAGATTTTTAGGCATAAGTCTTTCAGTGGAAAGGGTATATTGGGTAGAAATACTTTCCTATATCATTGCTCAACCACCAAAATATCCATTTGTGGTCTCACTAGTTTTTTTCTGTAAACTGATCCAATTACTATCCAAGCTGAGTGGCAGTTGAATTGCAGCTGACCTAGTCTCTGACTTGGTCTCTGACACTGTGTGTATGTATGTGGGGGTGGTGGTAGCAGTGGGAGAGAAGGAAGAGGAAGAGGAAGAGGAAGAGGAAGAGGAAGAGGAAGAGCAGGAGAAAGAGGAGGAGAAAGAAGAGGGGGAGGAGGAGGAGGAGGAAAAGGGGAAGGAGGAGAAGGAACAGCAGAAGGTAAAGGAGGAGCAGGAGGAGGAGGAGGAGAATCCTATGTAATAAAACCCTCATATGCAAATCGACCAAACAGCAGAAATATTGGTGGAACTACTGGTCGCTATGATGCACACTGACCACCAGGGAGGAGACACTCAATGCAGAAGCTGTCTCCTGGTAGTCAGTGCACTTTCACAGCTGGAGCACTGCTCAGCCAGAAATTGGGGTCCTGGCTGGTAAGCTCAGCGGCAAGCCAAGTAGTAAAGAGTGAGTAGGAGAGCACTAGAGCAAGAGGTCTCAGATTGCAAGAGGGTGTAGGCCGGCTGAGGGACCTTTACCCCCCGCCCCATGCACAAATTTCATGCATCGGGCCTCTAGTGGAGATATAAAGAGGAAGAGCATAGTAAGAGAGGAAAGAAGTCTGTCTTTATACATACATCCACTGTGGACTGAATGGGGCTATATATTATGGGAAGATGGAAAAGCAAGCAGATAATTCCTGGTTCTTATAAAGAGAATCTTATTAATCTGATGATTAAGAAAGATAAAGAAGTTATAACTCTATAAAACTACATTTGGAGTTAGGCCCATCTGCATTTGTATATCATCTTAACTTCCTTTTAATTATATATTATTGGAGGTATCCTTTACCTTCTTTAGACCTTAATTCCTCAAAAGTAAAATGAGACTTATGCCTACCTACTGTTCAAGGATGATACAAAGAACAAATAAGAAAATAGATATAAAAGCATTTTGCTAATCCCCAAACTATAAAGTGCTATATAGAGCTGAGATGTTTG
Organism: Lasiurus cinereus; assembly: GCA_011751065.1. NCBI lineage: Eukaryota > Metazoa > Chordata > Mammalia > Chiroptera > Vespertilionidae > Lasiurus > Lasiurus cinereus. The sequence goes on along the minus strand of JAAGEH010000015.1, from coordinate 29,942,684 downwards.
TAACTCCAGATAATAGTTTAAGAATATTCAGCTGATATTTTTGCCCACGCTTTCACCCCACTTTTTCAGGAAATTGTGTTGCTTTTCACTTCCTTGGCTAAGAAAGGCCACATCAGTGTAAACATGTTTAGAAAAAAATAATTTAGTGCTCTTGGACAGTCACACAATGCCCTATGCTCAGAAGGGCCCTTGCACTTGGCGTAATGCTCTGCTCTCATCATCTTGAAGTTCTTCATTTTTGAACAAGGAATCCCACATTTTCATATTGTATTTAATCCCCCAAATTATATAGCTGGCCTGCTCCTTGGCTTCTTTTTCTCTCTTTCTTTATAGAGCTAGAACTCCAGAGGGAGTTTAGTGGCTGGAATTAAGTAGCTCTCTAGATGAGCACTATGGCGTGGTTAGCCTGGGCTGAGGACCAAATGTTAAACCAGAGCCAAACATCTGGGTGTCTATTGTGTTAACAAATGCCATAGTGAGCCTAATCAGCAGCAAGGACCTGACCATTCTAAAAAACAGCAACTTTGAATTCACTAATCTCTGTCTTCAGCAGCAAATGCCAACATTGGCCACAGAGACCCAAGGCATTGGTAAATTAGAGGACAGTTACACAGATCTATGCATAATGTGAACTTCCTTCACATTTCCTTCTGCTGCAAGGTTATGTAACAGTAACACTGACAAAGTGAAACTCCATAAAGTAAATTCATGAAATAACTGTATTCTTCTCATTTCCTTCACTCCCTGGTCAAACCTGTTTTGTAGTTTGGATTTTTCCTTGCCACTGGATGAAATCTTGGCAGGTTCTAAAGCTTTGGGATAATTAAAAATCCCCTGGTCACATTTTCCATAATAATTGTCTCTTTTCAGTAATTACAATGTCAAGTCCTGGGTAATAGTTAATATTCTGAATTTAATTTGAAGTTATATCTTCTCCCTTTCCTGAAACTGGTCTGTTTCAGACTTAACTGTAGTGGAAAGGAGGGCATATTTTCACCTTTTTTTCTTGTTCTCATTGTGCATCGACTTTCTCCTTCCCCCACCCCAATTTGTTAGCTACTTGTTGTAAACTCTATGTGTCATAGTGGGAAAAGGATCAGAAGTAAGGAATAAGAAAAATCTTACTTGAAAGGTCTTATTGTGGCTTGACCTGGTGTACCTGTTTGGCAGGTATTTAAACCTTACTCTTAAGTTGACTTCTTTATTATTTGGTGTTCTCTTATCTCTGCATTATTTAACAAAGTTAAAGTCTCTCTTCTGGATGGCTATTAAAGAACTCTCTTCAACTCCTAATTTTTATAATATATCTCCAGTTTCTTTTTGCTGAGGTCCCATCACTCTAGGCTTAAAGAGCTCTTAGAATGTAGAATTTAAGAAAGCTTAATTATGGTTTGTGGTAGGCTGATTAATAGTGTACCAAAGATGTCAATATCTGCATTTCTTCAACCTGTGAATATGTTACTTTATATGATAAAAGACACTTTGCCAATGTGATTAAAGATTTTGAGATGAGGATGCTATCCTGGATTATCTGGGAGAGCCTTTATAATCACAAAGGTTTTAGAAGAGGGAGGCAGGAAATCAGAAGGGAAGACACTGTGACAATGGAAATATAAATTAGAATGATGTGGCCACAAGCCAAGAGATGCCAGCAGTCTCTAGAAGCAGCAGGGACAACAAATGGATCCTCTTTAGCAGCGCCCAGAAGGATCCAGTCCTGTCAACACCTTGTTTAGTCCTGTAAGACTCACATTGGACTCCTGACCTCTAGAACTGTGAGATAATAAACTCATGTGGTTTTAAGCCACTAAGTTTGTGGTAATTTGTTATAGCAGCAACAGGAAAGAAATATATGGTCCAAAAGAATTACTGTCGCATTATTTATGTGGATAGATTCTGAGAGTGTAGGCCACAGTCAGTGTATCATCCTCTCTTCACTCTACTCTCAGAACAGCTAGCTAGCCAGCCACAACTTCTTGCCTTTTATATTTCTAAGTAGACCCTAGGATCCTATGACTCCTAAATGGTAGAAGACAAAAAGTTCATTCTCTGAATGTTCTTCTTAAGGTCTCTATCACTTGAATAGGGGTAAAGGGAAAACACCAATTCTCCTCTTCTTTGAGGAGAAAAAAAAGTAATATCACTACAAATCAATAGCTATTTGTGAAAGAGATTATTTCTTTACATTTTCCAATCTCTCTTGAACCTCAACTTAGTTATGCTAGAGGTGACTATTCCACTAACGTTTATAAAACCAGGTTTGGGCACCTTCTTCAAAATTCTTACAATGGTGGTTCAAGAACTTCTCTTTGGAATGTAAGCATACTTGTGAACAATGATTTTTTTTATTCTTAATCGTTTTGATATGTCAGTTAGACAGATGAGAGGGCCCCATTTTGATATCTTTTTATGTTCATAAAAACCCTCCAATAGAGCTCATCTTAAGGATGAAGAGGGGGACAAAGAGCACAAGTTAGAGACTGAATTTGTGCAAAGAAATGTGTAACTTAAAGAGTTTAAATTATGAGCCCTGGCTGGTTTGGCTCAGTGGTAGGACATCGGCCCTGCAGACTGAAGGATCCCAAGTTCAATTCTGGACAAGGGCACATACCTTGGTTTCAGGTTCCCCAGCCATGGTCAGGGTGTGTGCAGGAGGCCATCAATCGATGTGTCTCTCTCATACCGATGTTCTTCTCTATCATGGATGTAAATCAGCACTGTGCTTTTTCATATATTACAGATGTTTCTGAGTGTTTAATTTTGTAATTGTTTCACTTGAGATATTACACGGAGTAAGCAGGCATTTCATGTACTGATAGACAACTCTCCTAATGGGAGGCATGAAGATTAGAACCTAGTCCTCTGAGCTGGGTAAGTGAACTTATGGGCTTTAGTAGAAATACATGTGATACCCAAAAGGGATGGATGTAATAGGGCTTAGGAGACATAGGTTCTAATCTCACCCTTGTCATGTATTAGCTATTAGATCTTAGAAAATTCAAAACTTAACTGGGCCTATTAATTTTATCAATTAAATGTAGATGATATTCTCTGCCCTGCCTGTCTCATAGGGTAGTTGTGAGGAAATACACATGAAAGAGCTTTATATAATATAAAGTGCTGAAAGATGAAATATACTATGAAAACTTTTATTGTCCTAGCTTTAGAATGAGTCATGTACATGTCTTTATTGAATTCTCTTCCCTTTTATTTTATTGAATTCTCTTTCCCTTTCATTTTTCCTCTAAGGCATTCCCATCACTGACTCAAAGATTGTCTCTTTCCTATAAGCCATCTTGAGTATGGTCTGCTATTTTAGTTTCTAAACACATTTCCCTTTGCATTTATTTTATTTATTTATTTTTACTTTTTTTCTTTATTGGTTAAGGTATTACATATGTGTCCTTATCTTCCCATTTTCCCGCAACCCATCTCATGCCCTCACCCTCGCTGTTGTTGGTGTCCATTATTTAGGCTTATATGCATGCATACAAGTCCTTTGGTTGATCTCTCCCCCATATCCCCATCCTCCTTCTGAGGCTTCACAGTCTGATCAATGTTTCTCTGTCTCTGGATCTGTTTTTGTTCATCAGTTTATGTTGTTCATTATATTCCATAGATGAGTGAAATCATGTGATATTTATCTTTCTTTGGCTTATTTCACATAACATAATGCTCTCCAGGTCCATCCATGCTGTTCAAATGGTAAGAATTCCTTCTTTTTTTTTTTTTACAACAGCATAGTACCCATTGTGGAGATGCATCACAGTTTTTTAATCCACTTATCTGCTGATGGGCACTTAGGCTGTTTCCAAATCTTAGCTATGGTAAATTGTGCTGCTATGAATATGGGGGTGCATATATCCTTTCTAATTGGTATTTCTAGTTTCTTGGGATATGTTTCTAGAAGTGGGATCCCTGGGTCAAATGGGAGTTCCATTTTTAACTGTTTGAGGAAACTCCATGCTGTTCTCCAGAGTGGCTGCACCAGTCAGCATTCCCACCAACAGTAAAAGAGGGTTCATTTTTCTGAACATCCTCACCAGCACATGTCATTTGTTGATTTGTTGATGATAGCTATTCTGATAGGTGTTAAATGGTACCTCATTGTCGTTTTGATTTGCACCTCTCTGATGATTAGAGACTTTGAGCATATTTTCATATGTCTCTTGGCCGTCCTTATGTCTTCCTTCAAAAACTATTTAGGAAGGAGAAAATGGTGGCGAAGTAAACGGATGCGTCTGGAGCTTTGTTGCTGGGCAGAGGGAGAGAGAGCGGCTGAGAGTCGCACTGGGAGTGTTTGTTGGCAAGTTAAGAGTCAGTTATCCTCCAGGAGCAGGAGGGGAACTGCTGGACGGGGCTCTCCCGGCCAGGCAGCCCCACTGCCACGGGGTTTTTGTCGGCTGGAGCCACCAGTGCAAATGCGGAGATCACGCCATCTTGCAGAGGGAGGTGGATGTCTGCAGCGGTCTGAAGCCCGCGGCTGGGGCACCCATCCAGCAGCCGGGGACCCGGGGACCCAGAACTCCGCTCTCCAATTGGCGCAGACACACAGCGGAATCAGAGATCCACAGAGCACACGGAAAGGTCAGATTTCGCCTGGGATAGGGTGAGGTCTCCTACCCCCGCACAACAGAGACATGCACACTGTGGGAACCACGTTGCGGGAAAGCTGCCATTGGAGAGGTCCGCAGAAGTGGGCAGGGTGTGATCCCTAAGTGTGGAGGCAAACTCTCCGAGCTATTGACAGAGGGGAGCTCTGGAAAACAACTCGTTTTTTTCTGGAGCAGAGGGACAGCCTGGGAGTTATTACAGTGTCCCCGCTGCAAAACCCCCACAAACTGGCTTTGAGAACCACAGTGTAGCAGGATCTGAGCACAGCCTAGAGAGGTCCTGAGCTTTGTCTCAGAGATCAATTCCAAAACACTGCCACCCAGTGGATGATACACAAATTGACTCTAGCATAACCAAAAAAGAATAAAGAGATTAAAACACCAACAGGGGAACACAGGGAACTGCAATACCTTCCCCACTGGGAAACAGGAGTTCCAAGCAGAATAATAGTGGAAGTGAATGACCATTCTATTTTTTTTTCTTTTTCCTTTTTTTTTTAATTTTAATTTTTATTTTTCATTTTTACATATTTTAATTAAAAGACTATTTTTTTCTTTCCGCCTAAATTGATTTTACCTTTTTAATTATTACATTTTTGTTTTAAACTAGTATTATTAATTACTACTAGTACTTTACCTTTTTGGAAAAAAAAGTGTCATTTTGTTTTCTCTTTATTTTATTTCGGGATTAGAGTTCTACATTCTATTTTCATCTTTCCTTTAGCATAATTTTACTCCAACTCAACTATACCTTTATGCCAACACTTTCCTCCTAACTTTCCCCATTTTGTTGTCTTGTTTCTCTTTCCCTTTTCCAACTTTAGATTCCCCCTATTCTTTCTCTTTACTTGGTTAAAATTTCACCCAATTTTTATATCTAATTTCAAATTCCCTACTACAAGTCCATACAAACCTCTCTCTTATTGTCTTCACTAGCCAAAAAGTTGTTTTTTTCTCGATGTCCTTTTGTTGCTATTTGCCTGAAAAGTGATTATATCAATTTTTTGAAATTTTTGGTGAGATTGTTTTAGTTTATTCTACTTGTTTTATTTTGCTTTTTGCTTGCTTTGTTTTTTACCTCTCTTTTCCCTCACCTACCTCGATACCAGTTGCTATTTGCAGTTTGTGTTAATCTCTAGGTACTGGTTGCTGGCTTTTATTGGGATTAGTGACTGTTCTATTGGAGTTTTCTCCTGACATCTATAGTTTGTTCCCCTTTTCTCTCTTATATACTTTCTTTTCTCTCTGACTTTTTTCTCTTCCTCTTTTCTTCTCCTTCTGCTCCTTTTTATTTTCTTACTTTATTTTATTTTTTTGTTCATTTATTTATTTTTTTCTTTTCTCACTCTCCCAATTTGATTTTGGCATTTCTTTCTTTTCCTTTTTAATCATTTTCCTCTTCTTTTTTCTCTACTTAACCCTAATTTGTCTTTCATTAGTGGTCAACTTATCTGTGACTATTAACATCTTGAATACATTTTTACTCTGTGCCTTGTGTGCTGTACCTAGTCGTGTTGTAGTTTGTGCCTTTCAATCAACGTAGGAGAGAGAACTACATAACCAGACACCCTGAGAAGAAAGACCATGGGCAGAAGAAGAAACAGCCCACATAAGACAGAAAGGCAGGTTTCACCAGAAAAGGAAGGAAACGAAATAGAAGCAGAAATAAACCTGCCAGAGAAAGAGTTCAGAGAAATGATCATAATGTGGATAAAAAGAATGGAAGACAAAATCTACAATCTGAGTAAGAGCCAAGAGGAAATGAAGAAAACCCAAGAGGAGATGAAGAAGCAGCATGAAGAAATGCAGAAGAACCTGGAGGAGGAGCAGAATAAACAAGAAGTAATGAAAAATGACATCACTGCTATAAAGAACTCAATAGAAAGCATCAAAAGTAGACTAGAAGAAGCAGAGGAAAGCATCAGTGAGCTAGAAGACAGGGTATGAAAAAATACCCAAGTACAGCAGCTTCTAGAAAAAAAAGTTAAAAAGCAAGCGGAGAGCCTAAGGGAACTTTGGGATAACATGAAAAAACAACATCCGCATAATTGGGGTCCCAGAAAGAGTGGGAACTGAGCAAGGATTAGAAAACCTGTTTGAAGAAATAATGACAGAAAATTTCCTCAATATAGGAAAGGAAAAACCCATACAAATCCAAGAAGCTCACAGAGTCCCAAGCAAAAGGAACCCCAACAAAATGACACCAAGGCTCATTATAATTAAATTGGCAAACACCAATGACAAAGTAAGAATCTTAAAAGCAGCCAGAGAGAAACAGAAGTTACCTACAAAGGAATCCCATAAGACTAGCTACTGACTTCTCAACAGAAACTCATCAGGCCAGAGGGAATGGAATGAAATATACAAAGTCATGCAAAGGAAGGGTCTGAATCTAAGAATACTGTACCCTGCAAGACTCTCAATCAAAATTGAAGGTGAAATCAAAAGCTTCACAGACAAAAAAGGACTAAGGGAACATATTACCACCAAACCAGCAATGCAAGAAATGTTAAAGGGTCTGCTGTAATAAAAAGAAAGAGGAAGCATTTGACAAAATCCAACAACCTTTCTTGATAAGAACTCTCAGCAAAGTGGGAATAGAAGGATCATACCTCAACATCATAAAAGCCATATATGACAAACCCACAGCTAACATCATACTCAATGGGCAAAAACTAAAACCATTTCCCCTAAGAACAGGAACAATACAGGGATGTCCACTGTCACCTCTCCTGTTTGACATAGTACTGGAAGTATTAGCCATTGCAATTAGACAAGAAGAAGAAATAAAAGGTATCCAAATTGGAAAAGAAGAAGTAAAGCTGTCCTTATTTGCAGATGACATGATACTATACATAAAAAACCCGAAAGATTCCATCCCAAAATTAATTGACTTAATAAATGAATTTGGCAATGTAGCAGGATACAAAGTTAATGCCAAGAAATATGTGGCATTTCTGTACACTAATAGTGAAATTACAGAAAGAGAGACTCAAAAAGCAATCCCATTTACCATCGCACCAAAAAATTAAGATACCTAGGAATAAACCTAACTAAAGAGGTAAAAGACCTATATGCAGAAAACTACAGGACACTGAAAAAAGAGATAGAGGAATATGTTAACAGATGGAAGATGCTCATGGATTGGGAGAATCAACATCATTAAAATTTAATGTCCATACTACCCAAAGCAATCTACAGATTCAATGCACTACCCATTAAAATACCAACGACATATTTCACAGACCTACAAAGAATTCTTCATAGATTCATCTGGAACAAAAAAAGACCACGAATAGCTACAGCAATTCTGAGAAAGAAGAATAAAGTAGGTGGGATCTCAATACTAGATTTCAAGCTATACTACAAAGCAACTGTTCTCAAAACAGCCTGGTAGTGGCACAAGAACAGACATATAGACCAATGGAATAGAATAGAGAACCCAGATATCCACCCAAACCACTATGCTCAACTTATATTTGACAAAGGAGGCATGAACATTCAATGGAGCCAAGATAGCCTCTTCAATAAATGGTGTTGGGAAAATTGGACAGATACATGCAAAAAAATGAAACTGGACCACCAACTTACACCAAATACAAAAATAAACTCAAAATGGATACAGGACTTAAACATTAGAAGAGAAACCATAAAAATAATAGAGGAATCCACAAGCAGCAAAATCTCAGATATATGCCGAAAGAACTTCTTCCCGGATACTGCTCCAAAGGCAATGGAAGCTAAAGAAAAAAATAAACAAATGGGACTACATCAAAATAAAAAGCTTTTGCACAGCAAAAATAACCATCAACAAAACAACAAGAAAGACCACTGTATGGAGGAACATATTTGCAAATGTTATCACTGATAAAGGTTTAATCTCCAAAATCTACAGCCAACTTATATAACTTAATAAAAGGAAGATAAACGATCCAATAAAAAATGGGCAACGGATCTAAATAGAACCTTTTAGAAAGATGACAGAAGGAAGGCCAAGAGACATATGAAAACATGTTCAAAGTCATTAATCATCCAAGAGATGCAAATCAAAACGACAATGTGATACCATCTTACACCTGTCAGAATGGCAATCATCAATAAATCAACAAACGACAAGTGTTGGTGAGAATGTGGAGAAAAAGGGACCCTTGTGCACTTTTGGTGGGAATGCAGACTGGTGCAGCCACTGTGGAGAACAGTATGGAGTTTCCTTAAAAAACTAAAAGTGTATCTCCCATTTGACCCTGTAATCCCACTCTTAGGAATTTATCCTAAGAAATTACAAACACCAATCAGAAAGGATTTATGCACCCCTATGTTCCTAGCAGCACAATTTACAATAGCTACAATTTGGAAACAGCCTAGGTGCCCATCAGCAGATGAGTGGATCAGAAAACAGTGGTACATCTAAACAATGGAATTATATGCTGCCATTAAAAAGAAGGAATTCTTACCATTTTCAGCAACATGGTTGGAATTGGACAACCTTATGCTTAGTGAAATAAGCCAGTCAATGAAGGAGAAGCATCACATGATCTCACTCATTTGTGGATCATAAAGAACATTATAAACTGATGAACAAAAGGATAGATACAGAGACAGTAAAGCTTCAAACAGACTGTGAAATTACAGCAGGAAAATTAAAGTTAAGTGAGCTAGATAAGAGATCAATCAAATGACTTGTATGCATGCATATAAGCATAACCAATGAACATAGATACTGGGGCGCTGGGGTATGCCTGGGAGGGAGGGGGGCAATGGGGAGATATGTATAAAAAATTAATAAAAATTAATAAAAATAATTAAAAAACTATTTAGGCCCATTGTCCATTATTTGATTGGGTTGTTTATTTTCCTTTTGTTAAGTTGTATGAATTCCCTGTAAATGTTGTATATTAAACCCTTGTTGTTGATAACACTGGCAAATATGTTCTCCCATGCAGAGGACTTTCTTGTTGTTTTTGATTGTTTGCTTTGCTGTACAAAAGGTTTCTATTTTGATATAGTCCCATTTGTTTACAATATTTTCTCATCAGTTTCCATTTCTCTAGGAGCAGTATCAGTGAAGAAATTGCTTTAGCATATGTCTGAGAGTTTGCTGCCTGAGGATTCCTCTAATATTTTTATGTTTTCCCATCTTATATTTAAGTCCTTTTTCCATTTTGAGTTTATTTTTGTGTATTGTGTAAATTGGTGGTCTAGATTCATTTTTTGCATGTATTTGTCCAATTTTCCCAACACCATTTATTGAAGAGACTGTCTCCATTCCATTGTATGCTCTTGTATCCTTTGTCAAATATTAATTGAGCATATGGTTTGGGTTGATTTCTGGGTTCCCTATTCTATTCAATTGATCTATATGTTTGTTCTTGTGCCAGTATCAGGCAGTTAAAAATAGTGGCTTTTTAATACAGCTTGATATCTAGTATTGAGATCCCTCAAACTTTGTTGTTCTTTCTCAGAATTGCTGCAGCTATTCAGGGTCTTTTTTTTTTCTTTATTATTCCAGATGAAGTTTTGTAGAGTTTGTTTTAGGTCTGTGAAATATGTTGTTGGATTTTAATGGGGACTTCATTGAATCAATAGATTGCTTTGGGTAGTATGGACATTTTAATGATGTTGATTCTACCAATCCTTGAACACAGTATGTTCTTCCATCTGTTTATGTCTTCCTCTACCTCTTTTTTCAGTGTCATGTAGTTTTCTGAGTACAGGTCTTTTACCTCCTTAGTTAAGTTTATTTCTAAGTATCTGAAGTTTTTTTGGTTTGATGATAAATGGAATTTTTTGTTTGTTTGTTTGTTTTTAGTCACTCTCTCTGTAAGTTCACTACTGGTGTATAGAAATGCCATAGATTTATTGGTATTAAAGCTTTACCCTAATACTAAAACCAGATAAAGACAACACAATGAAAGAGGATTATAGGCCAATACCCCTCATGAACATAGATATCAAAATCCTCAACAAAATTCTAGTAAATCAGATCCAGCAGTACATCAGAAAGTTAATACACCATGACCAAGTAGGATTTATCCTGGAGATGTAAGGATGGTACAATATCCACAAATCAATAATGCATCACATAAACAAATTGAGAGACAAAAATCACATAGTCATATAAATTAATGCAATAAAAGAGTTTGACAAAATCCAATACCCTTTCTTGATAAAAAAAAAAAACCCTCAGCAAAATGGGAATAGAGGGATAATATCTCTGCATAATAAAAGCCTTATATGACAAATCTGCAGCCAAAATCATACTCAATGGGCAAAAGCTAAAACCATTTCCCCTAAGAACAGGAATGAGATTGGGATGCCCATTTTCATTACTTCTGTTTGACATAATTCTGGAAATGCTAGAATTATGCAGGTCTGGGTCCCACCCCCGCCCAACTGCCCTTCCCTGCTGGTCATGCTAATTGCAAAAGAAGACATAAAACTTTCATTATTTGCAGATGACGTGATACTGTACATAGAAACCCTAAATACTCCATTAAAAATTATTAGACTTAGTAAATGAATTCGTCAATGTAGCAGGATACAAAATTCCTTTGCATTTAATGGATTTCTATTATAGGGCATGATGGTGAGTGTCTGTTCTTGCCACCTGAAATTGTTTCAAAATTTACCTTTTTGCTTTTTATGTTAGAACTACTATATTTGCTGGTACATACCCCATCCTTTGTTCTTTTTCTGTATGCCTTGTTTCAATGATTAAATACAATATTGTCTTTCTCTACATTATATCATTCTTGGGAGAAGGTTAATTGCTAGCCACAATTAGTTTTTAAAATTTGAAGAATGGATCAGAACAATTTAATGGATGTAAACTACATTGATTATAATAAAACAACTATATTAGTCAGGACAGGCTAGATTATGCTACAAAAAAAAAATAACCCTGAAATCTTAGTGGTTACAAACGTAAAAGGTTTATTTCCTGTCTGTTCAAGCTACACATTCATCACAGATCTTTGCTGGGGGTGGGAGGGCTGTGCTCTGTATTCCCATCACCTGCTAACTCAAGCTGATGGAGAAGCTACTATATGGAAAATAGCCAATCTTTTTTTAAATATAAATTTTATTTTTCATTTACAGTTTATATTCAATATTATTTTGTATTAGTTTCAGGTGTACTGCATAATGCTTAGATAATCATATCCTTTCTAAAGTGTACTTCGAATATTTCATGTACCCACCTGGCACCAGAGATAGTTATTATAATACTAGAGGCCTGGTGCATGAAATTTGTGCACAGGGAGGAGGGGGTGTCCTTCAGCCCAGCCTGCTCCCTCTCCAATCTGAGACCCCTTGAGGGATGTCCAACTGCCTGTTTAGGTCCGATTACAATCCAGGACTGCTCTCTCTCAACTGCTCACCTGCTTGCCTTCCTGAGTGCCTCTAACTGCTTCTGACTGCCAGCCTGATCACCCCCTAACCACTCCCCTGCTAGCCTGATTGATACCTAACTGCTCCCCTGCCAGCCTGTTTGCCTCTAACTGCCCTCACCTTGTGCCTGGTTGCCCCTAATTGCTCTCTCCTACAGGTGTGGTCCCTGCAGGCCTGGATCCCCCCCAATTGCCCTTCCCTGCTGGTCATCTTGTGGTGGCCATCTTATGTCCACATGGGGGCAGTCATCTTGTGTGTTGGAGTGATGGTCAATATGCATATTACTCTTTTGCTAGATAAGACAGAGGCCTAGTGCATGAGTGGGGGCCAGCTGGTTTACCCTAAATGGTGTTCAGGATCAGGATAGGCGTTCCCTTGGGGCGTGGGGTGGCCTCAGCTAGGGGCCTTTGGTGGTTTGCAGGCTGGCCACAACACCCAGCAACCCAAGCAGAGGCCCTGGTATCTGGGATTTATTTATCTTCTACAATTGAAACTTTGTAGCCTGGAGTGGAGCCAAGCCTTCTGCTGGCACAGCCATTGAAACTTTGTTGCCGTGAGCGGAGTCCTGGGCCTGCCATGGTGTGCAGAAAGCTTGGCTTCCTCCATTGCCAGGGGCAATCCAAGCCTTGCTCTGTGGTGGCAGCCACTGAAACTTTGTTGTCTCAAGCAGAGGCCTGGGCCACACTAGGGTTTGTGGAAAGCTTGGCTTCTTCCATCACCAGGGGCAACCCAAGCCTCCCTCCTGCTCTCTCTATGGCTGTAGTCATCTTGGGTGGGTTAATTTGCATTCTTACTCTGATTGGCTGGTGGGTGTGGCTGGTGGATGTAGCAGAGGTATGGTCAATTTGCATATTACTCTTTTATTAGATAGGATTATAGACAATATTTTCTATATTGTTCTTTCCATCCTCATGACTATTTTATAATTTCCAATTTGTACTTCTTAATTCCTTCTCCTCTTTCACCCATTTGCCCTCTACCCCCCAGAAAAAATAACCCTTTATTCTGGCAACCATTAGTTTGTTCTCTCTATGAGTCTGTTGCAATTTTGTAAATTAATTTATTTTAGTCTTTAGATTCCACATATAGGTGAAATCATATGGTATTTGTCTTTCTCTGATTTATTTCACCTCGTATAGTACCCTCTAAATCAGGGGTGGCAAAACTTTTTTTTTGGCAAGGGCCAGTTGGATGTTTATAACATCATTCATGAGCTATACAAAAGTATCAACTTAAAAAGTAGCCTGCTATATTTGGTCAAACATTTAATTAACTGAGTCCTAATGCTTTGTTAGGACCAGACCAAATGATTTTGTGGGCCTCATGTGGCCCATGGACCAGATATTCCCCAGAAATTCCAACTGCTCCCCAGAAACAACCAGTTCTTTGGCCATTATATCATGGTAAGATTGCATTATTTTTAATGGCTGAGTAATATTCCAGTGTTTATATGTACCACTTCTTTATCCATTTGTCTATTGATGGGCACTGTGCTGCTTCCATATTTTTTCTATTGTAAGTAATGCTGCAATGAACATCATTTTAAATATACATATAAAACTGAATTATAATAAATTATGATTTTCATTCCCATTCTGTTTTTATTTTTAGTTTCATTTATATTTCTTCACAGTACTACCAACATTGTAGATATTTCTTTCAAACTACTTTTTCTGTGAATACAGAGGTTGACCTGCCCTAAACTTCTCATTTGGGAGCTCAGATATTGACATGCAGGTAACTGTAAAGTGAACTTACTGCAGTAGGAGCAAATCCTTAAATATTAAATCATTTTTTAAGCTTTTAAAAGGTATTCTAAAAGAGTATAATAGTCTGGATATGGAAAGAGACTTTGAGGAAAAGAAGCTCAAATTCCATAATTGGCTGATTTAGAGAAAGAGATATAGAGTGTGGGACTGCAGAACCTCCCATGCTCCCAGAAACAACCAGTTCCTTGGCCATTATATAAGAACCTTGTATTGTGCTAGTTTAGCCAGATTAGCCAGAGTGCTTTAGGCTTTTATTATCTGGTTTGAAATTCCCACCACTGATGTCAGTTTGCAGATGAAGACCAGAACATTGGCTCTGTAAGACCAGTGTTAAAAAATCAGAGATAGTCCAACTGATGTAGCTCAGTGGTTGAATTTTGACCTATGAACAAAGAGGTCATAGTTCTATTTTTGGTTAGGGCACATGCCCAGGTTGTGGGCTCGATCCTCAGTTTGGGACAAAAGTCTGCCCCAGAAACACCAAAGGGGAGCAAGAAGGGGCAAGGGAATGAGGACTTCATAAGAATATCTAAGAAACTCTACCACATTATCTCTGCTGATGCCCTTCACCAATTTGTATGTGTCCATCTTTCCCTTCATTCTGTCTTTACTATAATCCTTACTTTCCCCCCGCCCACCTGACTTTGCTTGTAGCTTTGCTGATTGGCCTAAGGAATTACTTTTCTCACCTGTTTTACAGTTTCTTTCTGGGTTTTATAAAATATGGAAAGTCTATCACCTGCCCTTCTTGGCCACACCTCCAGATTTCACTTTGGGTAATTCAAAGGGGGGTGATTGTTAGTGGAATATATAAACCATTGTTTTTAAGAAATTTATTTATCTATTTATAGTAAAAATGCTTTTGTAAATCTAATAATTGTCTCAAGTTATCTCTTTTGTAAAGAAAAATAATCTATCAAGTTTCCTTGAAGCAAATATTTCTGTCAGCACAGACTTTCCAGCTGTTCCTTTCTCTGTAAAGCAGTTCTTCTGATATTGCTATGGAAAATTGTGTCGTCTTTAAAAACTGCAAAAGGAAAACAACCTGGTATGCTCCTCAAAGAGTAATGCCTTTTTGGGGATATGACCACTTTTCTTTTATACTTTAGACAGTCAACAGCTTTTTTTTCTATAGAATGAGACATGTATAATTTGAAAATCATTTCCTACATCTTAATATCAGACTTAATGAGGAAAGCAAAGTTGTACTTTTCCCCTTGCACCAAACCTTTGCCTATTTTTTTTAAAGTAAGAGATCTTTCTTTTTTTAAAATATATTTTATTGATTTTTTTACAGAGAGGAAGGGGGAGAGATACAGTTAGAAACATCCATGAAAGAGAGACATCGATCATCTGCCTCTTGCACGCCCCCTACTGGGGATGTGCCTGCAACCAAGGTACATGCCCTTGACCGAAATCGAACCTGGGACCTCTTTCTTTCTTTCTTTCTTTCTTTCTTTCTTTCTTTCTTTCTTTCTTATTGCCCTCCCCACCCCCCAGTACATGCCCTCATCCGTCTACCCCCACACTCCCCCCATTGCTCTCTATCCACTGGCTATGCCTACACACACAAGTATACAAGTCCTTCCCCTGCAACCTCCCCTGCCTTCCCACTGTAGCATGACAGTCTGTTCATTGCTTCTTTGCCTCTGCATCTGCTTCTCCCCAACCCCCTGATTCTTGTCTTTAAAAACATCTTGCCCCTCTAGGCTAGAAATAAACCCACAAGAGCAAAAGAAAAATGTTTGAGTCCCAATTTCAATGTGCGATAGCTTTGAGTCCCAGTTTCAATGTCAAACAGTTCCTTCTGTGTACATGTCATCAATGGTATCTGGATAGTAGACAAATGGTGGCAATGCCTGTCCAATCCTCTCTGGTTTGGTCCTAGGCATCCTGTAGCTATGCACTGCTGCTGACTGCTCGCATGGCAAGGCGTAGTCCTAGTCTTCCATCTCTGGACTGTTTTCTCCTCTTGCCTTCGTGGTTGGCGCAGACCTGTCAGTTCCTCTCTGTTGCAGGAGTCCACTTGGTCTTGGAGTTGTTTTCTGAAAGTATATAAACATATTCTCGACCAAGAGTTAATAAAGGAGTCTTTTCTATAAAATTGACTTGGGGTCCTTTTTATTTTTGCCTACCCGTGTTTCCTTTGGCTTATTTTGACACCATGTGTATTTTTCATGGGTGTCTTGCTATTAGTACTACAAATGCAGATTAATTTTCTAAAGTGAAAATTTTCTAGATGTAATTTACTTACCAGGTGTTTTTCTTTCATGATATTATCCTACTCCCCCCTCCCCTTTTGTTGATTACTGGAGAATTCGGTAAAAATTTTTAATGCAATCTTGATAACTTTAAATTTTAATTTTGTTTGCACACAAATATGCCCGTTTTATGTTCATTGCATATTTAGCAATTTTACCATGAGATGAGCTATCAATAGAAATTTTAATTAATACTTTAGAAACAGCTTTTTGTCCAGTACACTTAAATTTCCTTGGGTGTTCGCTTATTTCAGTTTGCCAATTTAAATTAATCTGAAAGCTTGATAACTCTTTTACATCAAATTTAATACTCTACCAACAATCTTAAATTACCCTGTATATATTAGTAGAAAGGTTTATTTGCATTGAGTTGGTACTGAGTATTCCTAGTGCTAGGCTGAATTTAGATATAAGGCAGCTGCTGTCTGCATGTTTCTGTCTGTTACCTGGGTCCTGATCAGAGCTGGGCCATGTCTCTGTCTGTTACCTGGGTTCCGATCTGTGCTGAGCATGGGAAGCGAGGTATCCATGGGGGCAGGAGACCTCCCTCAGAAGGGGTGAGAGTTCAGACCCCTGCAAGGTTGGGGGGGATGACCTCCAAGTTCTCTCCTGATGGCCCCTCTGCGACTGTGCCTGTCTTATGTTGTTCCTTCCCTGAGGAATCTTACCAATCTCTGGCTAACCAGTCATCCTCCGGGGCCATGCAGGGAGTTGTGAGGTTCAGTTCAGTCTCCATGGTAGCCTATGCCCCTGTGGTCTCCACGCCCAGCACCAGCCTTGAGGATCCCCTCGCCTGCTGGTGGGGGCCTTGGCACTGATCAATTATCTTGGGGAATTCAAGTTCCTTCTACAGGGAAGGCCCGCTCACACCATTTGGCAAGAGACAGATCCATTATACCAGCCACCTCGAGGCTTCAACATCAGCATGAATAGAGAGCTCAGGCTACAGCTGAGGGCCATTGGGTTGTGAGAAGGGGGTCCCTCTTGGCAAAAGAGGAAAGAGGACCAGTATAGAATGCTCAAGTGCCTTCCCAAACCTAGGACCTTTCATTCCACAGACCGTCGCTCTATCCACTGAGCCAAACTGGTTTTCAGCAAATCCTTTGCCTTTCAAAGCCAGTATCCTTCAGGCTAAGTGAACTCATATCTTTTCTTTTTGCCCCTTTTCTCATCTCTTTCAGTTCTCCTGGAGCAGTGGTCGGCAAACTCATTAGTAAACAGAGTGGCAAACTGCGGCTCTCGAGCTGCATTTGGCTCGCAGGTTGCAGTTTGCTAACCACTGTCCTGGAGGATTAGGATTAAATAGATTACATTACTTTTTAATTTTATGCATTTTGTATTTCTACTCCCTGAGTGAAAGGTTCCTCAGTCAGATCAGGTCATTACCTGATGGTTCTATTTCCCTGATCACTCTTTGGCATTTAATGATTTCTAGCTTTGCCTTATGTATTTAAAAAAAAAAAGCCACAGCGGAACTCAGAAAAATATGGATCAAGGCTAGGCTCATTTTCTAATTATGAGGTTTTTCTTCCTAGTGTGTTTTCTAGATATTGGGAGGTTACATTCAGAAAATTGTAATATTTTAAAAATTTATTTATTTATTATTTTCCCCTTATTGCTCTCCCCACCCCCCAGTACATGCCTTCATCCACCCCTCCCCACCTTTCCCCATTGCCCTGTATCCACTGGCTATGCCTACACACACATGCATACAAGTCCTTCGATTGATCTCCTATAGGCCCCTCCTCCCCAACTTCCCCTGCCTTCCCACTGTAGCAAGACAGTCTGTTCATTGCTTCTTTGCCTCTGCATCTGCTTCCCCCCGCCCCCCGACACTCCCTGATTCTTGTCTTTGAAAACATCTTTACCCTGTAGGGGGAAAGAAAAAATGATTGAGTCCCAATTTTAATTAGAGTTACTAAACTACTCAGAAAGAGCCCTATGAGGTAGAGTTGAGAAGGGAAGGCAAGCTTGATATTAACCATACTGAGAAAATTTGAAGAACACAAAATTGGAGAGGTTTTTGATTCTATAGATTCTATAGCAATCAATATCTAGGACAGAGCCCTTTAGATAAGTTTTATAGTAACTATTAATAGTTTAAAGTATCATAATTTTGTTCCAATTGCTTTGTTACTAACCCATGACTAAAATTCTCCTTTAAGGTTTATATCTGGGAAGATTCTTTGAGCACTCTAGACCAAATACATATTTTTCTTTGCTGAACTATTAACAATTACTTGACACTTAAGTTACATATTACTCTGTGATAACTATTGTCTAATATTGCTAATTTAGTATTATGATTTAAATGTTTGTAAATGCATTTAATATATCTCTTACCCCTTACTTGAAGACAGACTTGTATATTTTATTGTATCTCTTAAAACACTTAGTGTCATCCTTCGTAGAACCCTGGTAGATGCTTTTGAATAAGTGAATGTATTGAGTGATAATTCCATTTTAAATTACCAGTGAACCATAAATTATTCCATGTAGATAAGTCCTTTTGTAAGACCATTCTAACCTTTGCTTGGGCATTCTCTTTTATGATTAATTTGATTTTCTTTTTTTTGATTTTTGTTTTTTAATTTCTTTATTGATTAAGGTATTACATATGTGTACTTATCCCTCCATTTCCCCCCGCCACCGCAACTCATGCCCTCATCCCCCTGTTGTCTGTGTCCATTGGTTATACTTACATGAATGCATACAAATCCTTTAGTTGATCTCTCTCCCTTACTCCCACCCTCTCCTATCTTCCCTCTGAGGTTTGATGGTCTGATCGATGTATCTCTGTCTCTGAATCTGTTTTTGTTCATCAGTTTATGTTGCTCATTATAATCCATAAATGAGTGAGATCATGTAATATTTATCTTTCTCTGAATGGCTTATTTCACATAGCATAATGCTCTCCAGGTCAATCCATGTTGTTGCAAATGGTAAGAATTCCTTCTTTTTTTTTTTTTTTCAGTGGCATAGTATTCCATTGTGTAGATTTACCACAGTTTTTTAATTCAGTCGTCTGCTGATGGGCACTTAGGCTGTTTCCAAATCTTAGCTATGGTGAATTGTGCTGCTATGAACATAAGGGTGCATATATCCTTTCTGATTGGTGTTTCTAGTTTCTTGGGATATATTCCTAGAAGTGGGATCACTGAGTCAAATGGGAGTTCCATTTTTAGTTTTTTGAGGAAACTCCATACTGTTCTCCATAGTGGCTGCACCAGTCTGCATTCCCACGAGCAGTGCACGAGGGTTCCTTTTTTTCCGTATCCTCACCAGCCCTTGTCATTTGTTGATTTGTTAATGATAATTATTCTGACAGGTGTTAGGTGGTACCTCATTGTCATTTTGATTTGCATCTCTGGGATACTTAGTGACTTTGAGCATGTTTTCATATGTCTCTTGGCCTTCCTTCTGTCTTCTTTAGAAAAATATCTATTTACATTCATTGCCCATTTTTTTAATTGGGTTGTTTATCTTTTGTTAAGTTGTATGAGTTCCCTGTAAATGTTGGAGATTAAACCCTTATCATTGATGACATTGGCAAATATGTTCTCCCATGCAGTGGGCTTTCTTGTCGTTTTGTTATGGCTTCTTTTGCTGTGCAAACGCTTTTTATTTTGATGCAGTCCCATTTGTTTATTTTCTTTTTAGTTCCATTGCCCTAGGACAGTAGTCGGCAAACCATGGCTCATGAGCCACATGCAGCTCTTTGGCCCCTTGAGTATGGCTCTTCCACAAAATACCTGGGAGAGTCTTTTTGAAAAAGTGGTGTTAGAAGTATTTTAAGTTTAAAAAATTTGGCTCTCAAAAGAAATTTCAATTGTTATACTGTTGATATTTGGCTCTGTTGACTAATGAGTTTGCCTACCACTGCCCTAGGAGCAGTATCAGTGAAAAAATTACTTCATCATATTTTTGAGATTTTGCTGCCTGTGCATTCCTCTAATATTTTTATGGTTTCCTGTCTTATGTTTAAGTCCTTTAATTATTTTGTGTTTATTTTTGTGTACGGTGTTGGTTGGTGGTCTAGTTTCATTTTTTTTGTATGTATCTGTCCAATTTTCCCAACACATTTATTAAGAGACTGTCTTGACTCCATTGAATGTTCATGCCTCCTTTGTCGAATATTAATTGGGCAAAGTGGTTTGGGTCGATTTACCCTACTGCAACTATTAAAGAGAGGTACTGATTATCCTCTCCCCTTATTTTTTAAACACTTTTCTTCTATCTTATTCTATAATTAATTATTGTTCCACCAACTCTGTTATTAACCCTCTATTATCCTTATATATTCTTTCTCTTAGCAAGTTTATCTACTCTTAGGCTTCAGCTATGATCTCCTTGTAGTTATTTACCAAATCTACCTTTCCAATCTTATCCTGTGGACCTTAGTACAGTGTTGTGAAAATGGGTAGAATACTACCACTTGAGTATATTTCCAATCACCACATTTAATATTTTACAAAAGAAATTAATTTATTATACCACCCAAACAATCTCTTTTCTAATTTCCTTCTCCATTCTTGCTATTTGTGTATACTGATATCATCTAAATTTCCTAGGTCTTGGAATCATCTTTCTCACTCATTTTTTCACTGCACATGTGCAGTCTACCCCAAAATCCTTTGTAATGTCTTTGGAAACCAAGCCCTCCTTTTTATACCTCTGCAAACAACCTAGTTTTGGATTTTATCTAGTCCTAAATATTAGATTACTTTTGGAAATCAGCCACAATTTCCTCAATACTTTCATTGGTATTGTTATTGTTAGTATTGATGATACTAACAATGGTTATTAGCATTAATAGCTAATATTTATTATCTAGTGTATATAAGACATAGTACTAATGTACTTTATAAAGATTATTTTACTTGATTTTCATAATAACCAGATGAATTATATATTTCTATCCACATTTTAGAGATTTAACAACCTGTGACTCAAAGAAGTTACATAACTTGCCCAGGGCCTCATAGGAAATAAGTTGTAAAAAAAAAATTGGGTTTTAATTTTGAAGGCTATGCATTAATAATGAATACTCTGTTTATATGAATTTTCATTATGCTACCTATCTATATATGGACATGTGGAGACTCCCAGTGCCTACTATAAGAGTGAACTCAATACCTTCCATGATCTTGTATTTACCATTTCTCTCCAATCTCATTTCTCATAACTCTCAATACCTACCTAATTGCTCCAACTTCCCAGGAATATTTAACCATTGTTTCCTACTCTCTCTCCAATGCTCACTTCTGCTTAATTATTTTCTGTAGACCTGGGACACACTTCTATTACCTCTTCAAATTCTGCCTATACATACATACTTTCTTTCTTTTTTTTAAATATATTTTATTGATTTTTTACAGAGAGGAATGGAGAGAGATAGAAAGTCAGAAACATTGATGAGAGAGAGACATAGATAAGCCGCCTCCTGCACACCCCACTGTGGAGATGTGCCCGCAAGCAAGGTACATGCCCTCAGCTGGAATTGAACCTGGGACCTTTCAGTCCACAAGCCAACGCTCTATCCACTGAGCCAAACCGGTCTCGGCTATACATACTTTCTTACCCTACTTCTTTATGAAACCTTCTGTAGATAGTCAAACATAGAAAGAGATCTATTTCTTTTTCTGACTTCTCTGCCAATTATTTTGCATACCATAAAACTTAGCACTCCATGAAGTACTTATTCAGTTTTAGTAAAATTTACCTTTTACATCATTTCCCCCTTTACCTTCTCACTATTCTGCTGCATCTAATATCTTTATAATCTTTGAATTTCTAAGCCATTGTCCCTACCCAACTGCTGGCATACCATGCCCAGTCTCCTTTTAGTTCTTCTCAACTAGAAGTAAACTGCTACTCATTCACCTTCCATAATGCCTTTTATTCAAACTCAACTAGGTAAGTATAAGGAACTTTTGTAAAGTTATATGTGATTGTCCAGCTTTCTGAGGGGTATGTATTTATCTAGTGATTGCTTCTGAAACCATGTCTGCTTTGGTCATTGGACTTTCAGAAAGTTGAAAGTGTGTAGTGTGGCAAAGGGAAGTAAAGGATCTCAAGGAGTGTGGAAGGGAATATATTGGGGCAGGTAAATTTTCCTGGAACCCATTAAAACATATCATGTGGGTCACCTCAATTCTGCCAGAATATAAAGTTGAATCTGGCTGCAGTGTTTTGATGTTTTTCTCTGTAGCAATAGTTCCCTTCCTGTGGCCTGAAGCTATAAGATATTGCATAAGTGCACTTATGAAGAACTTTCTGGAAATTAAATAAATGCTTTCTCAAAAATGCATACATACCACTTTTTCAGATTCATGTTTAGGTTTTATTTAAATAAAAATATATTTAAGAACATGACTGAATTCTTAGCAGCTTTTGATCATTGCCAATTTTCATAATCAGTGAGCACTAAAAGAATAATTGCTATCATGGGCAGATCCATAAAAATAGTGTGATATTTTTACAAAGATCATTTTAAAAAGTTCTACAACTAGAGCTCTACCAGAAATTCTTGGAGAGCGAAGACTGTGTCTTCCACTTTGTTTACATTTCCGAGAACATGCTACAATGCTAGTACAATAGGGCTTTGAAATTCTTGAATAAAGGACAGAAGGAAGAAGTTGAATGAGAATTTCATTTTCTGTGTCCCAGTCCCATCATTTGTTAAAAAAATGATATTAGACTAGGTGATGTCTGAGTTTCGTTCTATCTGTCGCATCCTATGTTGGTGTGTACTTGGATATAATCCAAATGCTTAACTGATTCCTTGGTATTAGGGAAAGTTTGAGAGGCCAGCTGGATGGCAAGCTGGCACCAATAGACATTGACTCTTAGTATAGTTCTTAGCATCTAAATGAGTTTGGATTAGCCATTCCCCAAAGTGTTATAAATCATGGAAAATTAGTGAAAGGTTTTAGAAGTATTCTGAGTTTTTCCACATAGCCTTATTGTTTGGATAACAAGTTAAATGTAAACCACAGATTCATTTGCATTATCCTTCTCTGTGGCATAAGGCCTAAATCTTGCTCTAAAAGCACAGATTTTCAAGAGTTGAAAGTATTACTCTTTCTCTGATAATGGGACTTATTCATTTGGAGAAGAAGAAGAAACGGCTTTTCACAGGTATAGTTTTGCCTTACCTAGACACATCAATACCACTTACATGTCTAGTAAAATTGATTCTTTTTCAAATGGCCACTCTTCCTTGCCTAATTGGTATGGGAAATAGCTTCTTGCTCATGTGACAATAGGCAGCCACTTTGCCCCAATTGTTTTTCCTTTTCTCTCTTACTTTCTACAAGCTAGTTACAATCCAGATTCTGTGTCTCATTATCTACATTATCTGGGGCAAGTACTTTTACTGTTTTGAATCTGTTTCTTCTTCTGTGAAACTAGTCATATTGTTGAGAGTATCAGAAATAGTGGCATGTTAAAATGCTTAGAGAAGTATCAGTCATATAATATATATTCAGTAAAAGGAGTTATCACTGTTACTCCCTCCTTTCATTTAGACTTCCCTTTGTCCCTTGTCTCTGTCTTGAGACGAGAAATAACCTTTTTTTTTTCTTTTTTTTTTTAGAAATTATCTTTACCAACTAGAAAAGACTTCATAGCATGTAGAAATATCAACCTTTGGGCTGGTTATTCAGTTTTCCACTGAATTATTTTTCCTTATAATTTGGGATTTCAAGCTTGAAATTGGGATACTAACTGAGTGCTTGATGGCAAGTAATAGTTTAGGAAGCAGTTAATCCCAGGCCCACTGCTACTTTTCAGTGGCCTTAGTCCCAGAAATCTGAGCTAGGGATTGGAATGATGTGGGTTGTAGCTGCAAAGTTATTTCTGAATCTTCTAGATTTACAAATCATTTGGTACCCAGCTGTTATGCTGCGTGATTCTTGGTTATGGGTGCCTTACTTCAAACGCTTGTCAGCAGTTTCTTCCCTGTGGTTGCCTGGTGATTCAATTGTTTTTGGAATGCTGTGCATCTCTTCACATTCATTTGGATTTTACCTCCCTCAATTTCTGTCATGGGACAAATGAGTCAGTGTCTACTGGTGCCAGCTTGCCATCCAATTTCTTCAAGTTTCCTCTGGTGGGTGGGTGCCAGAGAAGATGATGCTGCTAACTCCCAGTGGGGGCTATCTGTCCTATTGCCAAAATGCTCTGAGAATGTGGAAAAGAATGGCCACATTTCCCAGAATGAATATTTAAGAAGCATTCAGGATAGTCAAAGCCAAGGAAAAGGGTGTACTTGTTCAGTAGGTGGCAGTGTGGCTTGGCTTAAAGAAGCACTGCATTCTTACATGTATTTGCAGTGCTTTTATTCTGATGCCTTTGACACCTTTGACTTGAGATTTTATTCTGAGTATTTTAAGACATTTTGTCAAATTATCTTTTTCTGAAAAAAAAAATAAAAACCTACTTTATTTCTTGGTAGTGGACGGTATCTGTTTATGGCAAGTACTGTGATTTGAAGCTTTCGGGAGCTCGTGCCATAATTGTTCTTAGTTGGACACTTTACCAGGTAGTTTGGACTTCTGTTTCCAAGCTGTAGTTGTGGTGGTGGTGGTGTTCTTTCCTAATCAATGTGGTTGTTGTTGTGTGTTTTTTTTAATACATTTTTATTGACTTCAGAGAGAAAAAAAGGAGAGATAGAAATATTCCTGATGAGAGAGAATCATGGGTCGGCTGCCTTCTGCAAATCCCCCACTAGAGATTGAGCCCACAACCCGGGCATGTGTCCTTGACCAGAATCGAACCTGGGATCTTTCAGTTTGTAGGCGGACACTCTTTCTACTGAGCCAAACTGGCTAGGGCTGTGGTGGTTGTTTTGCTAACTTTATCCATGGGTAGTGCTTCTGCAGCCTTGACATGTGACTGGTTTCTCTGTTGGGGAAGATGTCTCTCAAAACCCTCTGTGTCATCTATATCAGGACCTATTCAGCCTTCAGGGAATAACATGCTTGATCTGGCTGGATTGGGACTGTAATAACATGATAGCCTCTGTCAATCTGAATACAAGGACAAATCCTACACTCTGTCTCTATACCTCACCCCTCACTACAAAACCCTTTACCAGAATGGCTTATTCTCAACCAAGTAGCAACATTTGAAAAGCTTTAATTTTTAGTAAGAAACCAACCTGCCAGCATGAAGCTGGGGACAGGAAGAAGAAAGTATATCTAACTAGGGTGGGGTTTTTTTTTGGCTGGAATTAATAAGCTTGAACAAAAGCTTGGATGTGCTAGTAACCTTATTTCAGAAGCTTTTCCAAATTATAGATAATACATCCTGAGGCTGAGTTTGAGACTTTGGAGTCTCTGTTTATGTGGTGCCATTCCTTGTTACCTATGCTGCTGCCCAGATGCTTGTAGTATGTGCATATGTGCTACAAGAAGCCAAGGTGAGATGGTCTGTATTGAGCACAAATCCCTTTCACCTCAGTAAAAAATAGGAGATTTTCAAAGTATATATAGTTGATTCTTGTTATTCATGGTAGATATGCTCTATAAAGTTGCCACAAATACTGATTTAGGTTAGTTTAGATTCCTGTGAGTCGATTTGTCAATTTATCAATACAAAATCTTGTTTTATATACAATTATATTTAATGACTCCTTATTTACTATATATTGTTGATTCATTAACATTGAACTCATAGTCAACAGCACTATATATAACTCATGCCTGAATGAAGCTTATCTAACACATATATTTTCTCACTAAAGCACATTGTAGCCTCTTGCTCTTCACACTACACAACACTTCAGCACTATGCTTGTGGGTCATTTTAAACAGTGACATTGCCAAGAAAAATAACAAAAATGTTGCACTAAATAGACTGTGAAAAGAATACTTGTTTACAATATGAGAGCTGAAACAAAAAGGCAGAGCATTTCTTTCTTTCTCCCCAAATGAAAATGTACACATTAGGGAGACTCAATTTTTTCTCCATTCTGTGTGTGTGTGTGTGTGTGTGTGTGTGTGTGTGTGTGTGTGTGTATACACACACACACATATATATGCTCCTGAATTACCATAAAAATCACCATGGGTATTGATATAGTAATTAAAAATAAATTTTAAGGAGTAAGCAATTTTTAAAATGTGGAATATGTGCATATTGAAGATCAATAATACCTGCCAGTATTTTTTAGCTATTAGAATCCTTAATCTTATCCACACTCTTTTGTTATGATAAACAAGGTTGATAGTCATTGGTAAGTGTTCAGTTAATCAGATTGTAAGGGTTGGGTTCCAAGCAACTGACTAAAATAAATAGACTTTCTCATAAATCATTGATCTAAAGATAGAGTTGGAGTAGAAAAATTCAAATCACATTCAGTATTTAAGGTCAAAATTATAGTTTTCAAAAGGTAAAGGAGTAATGTCAGAGGAATGGTGGCATGAAAGTTCCCCTTGGTCTCTCCCCTTGAAATTTCAACAATTTGAACAGCTATAACTCAATAAAGGATTCCATGCTCAATTCACAAATACACCTGAGAGATCCACACATTGAAATATGTAAAGGTGGACAAGTGGCAGAGACCTGGGGAGAAGGGAGAAAAGCTGAGATGAGCCACTAATGCAGCACTACATCCAGGAGCTCATGGTTGGGCTCTTCTTGGATAAGGGAGGAATCAGGTTATGGCTTGCACTCTGTATGCCAGGAGGAACAGAGATATTCAGTGGGAATTCCTGCAAGTGGTAGCAGTACAAGCTGTAGCTGAGCCCTGAGACATGGGCAAGTACATAGCATAGAGATGTGGCTACAGTTGTTGGGTGGTTGGCATTCCATACAGATAAATAAAGCAATGGAATCTGGCTGCCCTGTAAACTCCCAGTGCCCACTTCCCTTTGCCCTTGGTGTTGGGCTGTGGAGTAAATTATCTGAAAACATGAGAACTGGTACTATAGAAACACTTTTTTCTTGAGTAAAGAGTCCTCACTGTGACTGGTCTCAGTGTCAGGGCACAGAGGGCACTTTGCATAGGTCTAAGGTCACCATTACCAGAAAGGCAAAACAACATGGAAGGCTTCCAGGTTCCCCCACCCCACCCCATGCTCATGTATCATGGCTATGTGGATAGCAGTGCCTAGTGGTGTCAAACAACCTGGAAGTTCATGAATTTGGAGTTCTATCACCCATCTATTTCCACAGCCACCTACTAGGGAAACTTTTGATTCAGTTCCACCTCTTTGGAATAATCTGCTAGAGAAGTACTACTCATACATAGATGGATAGACAGAGCAGGAATCCATCAAATAAGTCAATAGCCAAAGTAGCAAGGAAGATCAGAAAAAAAAAAAGCCAGAAAACTAATTTAAAGACATGGAAATATATCCTATATAATAAAAGCCTAATATGCTATGTTCTGACTCTTTAACCAGATGCTATGATGTGCACTGACCACCAAGGGGAAGATGCCCAGACTGGTAGGTTAGCTTGCTGCTGGGGCCTGGCCAATCACGACTGGATGAGATGGGCCGGACACGCTCTGGGCCCTCCTGCAGTCCCTCCCCAGCCCCTATCATGCACCAGTGGGGTCCCTCAACCTGGACTACACCCTTTCACAGTCTAGGACCCCTTAGGGGATGTCAGAGAGTTGGTTTCAGCCCAATCCCCACAGGCCAGGCTAAGGGACTCTACTGGTGCATGAATCCTTGCACTGGGCCTCTAGAGTGATATAAATGGCCAAAAATTCAAGATTGCAGTTCTGAAAAAAATCTCAATGAGATACAAAACACAAAACAAAACAAAAAAAACAGTCAAGCAGTTTAATGAGCTCAGAAAACAAAACAAAAACAAAATGAGTACTTTTACTTTTCCAAAGAGATTGAAACTTTAATAAAGAAGCAAAGAGAAATTCTGGAGAGGAAGAACTCAATAAAAGGGATAAAGAATGAACTATTGAGCATTAGAAAAGAGCTGATTAGATGGATGAAAGGATTAGTAATATTGAAGATAGAACTCTAGTAATGATGCAGAAGGAAGATAGATTTGAGCACAAAAAATGAACTCTAAGAGAATTATTTGACTCCTTAAGAAAGATCAATATAGGAATAATAGGCACACTAGAAGAAGAGATGGAGAAGTGCATGGAGATCCTATTAAAATAGTGAGAAGGTACAAACTTATGGAAAGAGCTGGATCCTCAAATCCAAGAAACAAACAGAACACTGATTTCCTCAATCAATGTGCCTTCTCTAAAGCACATTGTATTAAAACTGTGAAAAATTAATGACAATGAATTTTCAAGGCAGCCAGGAATAAAAAGAAAGTAACCTATAAAGGAAAGCCAGGTTATCATCAGACTTCTCAGCAGAAACTTTACAAGCTAGAATAGGATGGAATGGAATACTTAAACTAGTGAGAGTGAGAAATTACCACCCAAGAATAATATACCAAGCGAAGTTATCCTTAAGATATGAAGGAGAAATATAAACTTTTCTAAGCATACAGAAGTTGAGGTAATTTATCACCATAAGTCATCCATTGAGGAAGTACTCAAGGGGGTTAATCTACCTAAAATAAAGCACAAAAAGTCACAAGCCTAAAAGTAAGATCACCAACAAACTTATAGCATAAACAGGGATACTTTGTGACAACAGAAACAGAATTGGAGGGAGTAAAGGTCTGAATTTGCAAAGGTGGATGGAGATCAGATGCATTCAAAATAAAAAGGACTGAATAAAAATGGCAGCTGAATAAGCAACAGTGTCATGCACCTCCTCCAGGGCTAGGCCAGAAAAGCAACTAAATTGGACAATATCCATCCTGAATTAACAAATTAGACATAGCCAAGTAGACAATTTTCAATAAGGAAGGGCAGAGGATGCCTAGAGAATGCTGCTTGCCAGACATAACCAACATGGATCCACCACTGTGCCCTAGTAGTCAGTTTCTCAGTACCTCCCCGCAGGCTTGCAGTCATCTGCAGGGAGTGTGTGCAACCAGAGAGAGCTCCAGCACCAGGCCTCCTCACCAGACCTCTGGGACTCAGTGTCCTAGGATCTGGCTCTAAGACCCTCAGTGAGTGCAAGCCAGGGGATATCATGTGCCCCATCCCAGACCTAGAACCATGAAGCCACCCAGCACCCATTCTGCCCCTACCACCAGGACCTGCTACCAGGGTAACTTGGAGAAAGCCAGAGCATGCCACAGGGGATCTCTGACTGTGAGACCCAGAGAAACCTATGCCTACTCCATCCTGGCCCCCAGGACAGTCCTGCCAAGGCCATCTGGAGCAAACCAATATGTAAGTCCTTCTGGGCAATGCGAGTGCAGACTGAGACACCCAGGGTAACCGACCCACACTCCACAATGAGAAGGGGTGGACTGGAGAAACCCAGCATGTCTCACTCCAGGCTACAAGAAAGTGGGGTCTGTGCAATCTAGAGCAACCCCTGCCCAATCCACCCTGAGCCAAGGGTCTTGCTGCTGGGGTTACCTGGAGTAGCTCAGCAGGTGCCCCACTCAGACCATAAGGTAGCATGGACTGAGCAACCCAGGGCAACCCACCCTCACTCCACACTGAGGAAAGTTGAACAGGAGAAACCAAGCACATATTTCACTCTGGGCTATAGGAAAGCAAGGACTGTGTGACCCAGAGCAACCTGTACCAGCTTCTACCCAGCCCCTGGGACAGTCCTGCAGGGGCTACCTGGAGCACCCCAGCACATGCCTCACTCTGGGCAATAAGAAAGAGGTGCTAGGGTGCCTCAGAGCAAGCTCGTGTGCCCAGCCAGGGGCCATAGGACCATGCTGCAAGTGCACTGCTAGAGGGATCCAGGGTGACACCCTGCCACAGATTCCAGGGCTGCACAGCAAATTGCATGTCAGAGTGCTCTGGGTTCTCACAGGGAATAGCACATCAGAAGAACTCCATGTGCACTCCCATGACCCAGATCATCTGAAGCAGATAACTGAGAGACCAGATCTGTGGGAGAAGAGGATATAACTCAGAGCAGTGATATAAAAGGCATGAGACTCAATGCAGACCCAGCCTCTGGGCTAATGATTACTGGAGCATTGTCCTGATGGGCTTTTCAACCTTTCAAACCCCAAGCAGAGTAACCAGGGCTAGAAAAAGAGCACAAAAACGTGGAGAAATAAAAAAAAAAAGAAAGAAAATGAGAAATTGCCATAAAAGGAACTAAATGAAATAGAGGCATGCAATATGTCAGAAAAAATTCAGAGTGAGGGTAATAGAGTTCATAAATCACATGGATGAGAAAACAACTTATGTAAGAATCAAGGGGAAATAAAAAATAATATAGCTACAATAAAAAAAACACAATAGAGGGTTTCAATAGTAGCCTAGAAGCCAAGGACCAAATTAGTGAGTTAAAAGGTAGGGCAGAGAAACACACCCAATCTGAATAGCATTTGGAGAAAAAAAAAATAAAAGAAAGCAAGTCCAAGTACATAGTTTCAAATAAGATGAATCCCAAAAGACCGACACCAAGACACATCATAATTAAATTGGCAAATACCAACGACAAAGTAAGAATCTTAAAGGCTGCCAGAGAAAGAAAGTTACCTACAAGAAATCTCTTATTAGAATATCAATTGATTTCTCAACAGAAACACACCAGGCCAGAAGGGAACTGAATGAAATATACAAAATGATGCAAAGCAAGGGACTGAACCAAGAATACTATACCGAGCAAGGCTATCATTCAAAATTAAAGGTTGAATCAGGAGCTTCACAGACAAAAGATGCTAAGAGAGTTTATTACTACCAAGCCATCAATGCAGGAAATGCTAATGGGACTGCTGTAAAAAGAAGAAAGAGAAAGGCAAGAAGAAACACAAACAGTAACAAAAAAAATGACAACAAACAAGTACTTATCAATAATAACATTAAATGTAAATGGATTAAATGCACCAATCAAAAGACATAGGGTAGCTGAATGGATAAGAAAACATGACCCATATATTTGCTGTCCCCAAGTGATCCACCTCAAAACATAGGATTCATACAGACTGAGAGTGAAGGGATGGAAAAATATTTTACAGGTAAATGGGAAGGAGAAAAAACCTGGGGTTGTGATACTTACATCTGATAAAATAGACCTCAAAGTAACAAGAGATAATGAAGGCCACTATATAATACTAAAGGGAGCTATTCAACAAGAAGATATAACTCTGGTAAACATACATGCACCAAATACAGGAGCACCCAAATACTACAACTTTTGGAAGATATGGAGGGAGAGATCAATAGCAATACAGTCACAGTATGGGACTTTAATACCCCAATGACACAGTTGGATAAATCCTCTAAACAAAAAGGCAGAAAAGAAACAGAAATCCTAAATGACTCACTAGATCAGATGGACTTAATTGACATCTTGACATCTTCAGAACATTTCATCCCAAAGCTACAAAATATATATTCTTCTCCAGTGCACATGGAACATTTTCAAAGATACACCACATATTAGGACACAGGCAAAGTCTCTTCAAATTCAAGAAGATAGAAATCATAACAAGCATCTTCTTGGACCATAATGGCACAAAATTAGAAATCAACTACAATAAAAACAATGAAAAAAATCAATTACTCAGAGGCTAAATAGCATATTCTTAAACAATGATTGGGTCACCAAAGAGATCAAAGAAGATATTAAAAGCATACTGGAAACAAATAATAATGAAAACACAACAATCTAAAATCTTTGGTACACAATGAAAACAGGCCTGAGAGGGAAGTTCATAGCTCTACAGGCCTACCTAAAAAAAACAAAAACAAAAAAACAATAAAAATGGTAATAAATTATCTAACCTTGCAACTTAAAGAACTATAAAGAGAGCAACAAGAAAAGCCCACAGAAATAAGAAGGAAATAATAATAAAGATCAGAGCAAAAATGAATAACATAGAGACCAAAAAAACAATACCTAAGAGCAATGAAACTAAGAGCTTGTTCTTTGAAAGGATAAATAAGATTGATGAACCTCTAGCCAGGCACACCAAGAAACAAATAGAGAGGGCCCAAATAAACAAAATCAGAAATGAAAGAGGTGATGTAACAATTGACCCCACAGATATAAAAATGATTGTAAAAAATACTATGAACAATTGTACTCCAACAAACTGGACAACCTCAATGAAATGGATATATTCCTAGAAAAATACAAGCTTACAAAACTCAGGAAGATTTAAAAAGCCTGAAGGGTGATAACTACTGATGAAATGGAAATAGTAATCAAAAAGCTTCCAGCAAACAAAAGCCCTGGACCAGATGGCTTCACAAGGGAGTTTTACCAAACATTCAGTGAAGAACTAAAACTAATCGTTCTCAGACTATTCTAAAAAATTCAAGAGGAAAGCATACTTCCAAACTCTTTCTATGAAGCCAGCATTACCTGAATCCTAAAAATCAGATAAAGACACCACAAAGAAAGAGAATTACAGGTCAATATCCCTCATGAACATTGATGCTAAAATCCTCAACAAAATTCTAGCAAACTGGATCCAGCATTACATTTGAAAGATCTTGCACCATGACCAAGTTGGATGTATTCCAGGAATGCAAGGCTGGTACAATATCCGCAAATCAATTAATGTGATACATCACATTAACAAAGTGAGATACAAAAATCATATCATCCTATCAACTGAATAAGAAAAGGAATTTAGCAAAATCCAACACCATTTTCTGATAAAAATACTCAGCAAAGTGGAGTAGAGGGATCATACCTCAACATAATAAAAGCCTTATATGACAAACCTATAGCCAGCATCATACTAGATGGGTAAAAACTAAAACCATTTTCACTAAGAACAGGAACAAGACAGTGATGCCCACTTTCACCACTTCTGTCCAACATAGTACTGGAAGTGCTAGCCACAGAAATCAGACAAGAAGAAGAAATAAAGGGCATTCAAATTGGAAAAGAAGAAGTAAAATTGTCATTATTCACAGTTGATATGATATCATATATAGAAAACCCTAAAGACTACATCAAAAAATTAGTAGACTTAATAAATGAATTAGCCAATGTAGTGGGATAGAAAATTAATGCCAAGAAATCTATGGCATTTCTATATACCAACAGTGAATTCTCAGAAAGTGAGCTTGAGAAAATAATCCCATTTACCATTGAACCAAAAAAATTAAGATACCTAAAAATGAACTTAATTAAGGAGGTAAAAGACCTCTACTCAGAAAACTACAGGACATTGAAAATAGAGATAGAAGAAGACAAAAATAGGTGGCAGAGCATACCATTGTTCATGGATTGGTAGAATCAACATAATTAAAATGTCCATACTACCCAAAGCAATCTATAGATTCAATGCACTTCCCATTAAAATACCAATGGCATATTTCACAGGCCTAGAGTGAACTCTCCAAAAATTCATCTGGAATAGAAAAAGACCTTGAATAACTGCAGCAATCCTGAGAAAGAAGAGCAACATTGGAAGGATCTCTAATATCAAGGTGTATTAAAAAGCCACTGTTCTCAAAAATGCCTGGCACTGGCATAAGAAGAGACATATAGACCAATGGAATAGAATAGAGAACCCAGATATCAACCTAAAACACTATGCTCAATTAATATTTGACAAATGAGGCAAGAGCATTCAATGGAGTCAAGACAGTCTCTTCAATAAATGGTGTTGGGAAAATTGGACAGATACATGCAAAAAAATGAAACTAGACCACCAATTTATACCATATATCAAAATAGATTCAAAATGAATAAAGGTCTTAAACATAAGAGGAGAAACCATAAAAATATTAGATGAATCCACAGGTAGCAAAATCTCGGACATATGCCAAAGGAATTTCCTCATTGATACTGCTCCTAGGGCAATGGAAACTAAATAAAAAATAAACAAATTAAAGTATATAAAAATAAAAAGCTTTTGCTCAGCAAAGGAAACCATCAACAAAACAATAAGAAAGCCCACTTTATGGGAGAACATATTTGTTAATGTTATCAATGATAAGGATTTAATATCCAACCTTTACAAGGAACTCATACAACTTAACAAAAGGAAGATAAACAACCCAATCAAAAAAATAGGCAACGGACCTAAAGAGATACTTTTCCATAGAGTACATAACGAAGGCCATGAGACATATGAAAACATGCTCAAAGTCACTAAGTATCCCAGAGATGCAAATCAAATGACAATGAGGTCAGAATGGCTATCATCAACAAATCAACAAATGACAAGTGCTAGTGTGGATGCATAGAAAAAGGTACCCACGTGTACTACTGTTGGGAATGCAGACTGGTGCAACTAATCTGGAGAACAGTATGGGATTTTCTCAAAAAACTAAAAATGGAACTACCATTTGACCCAGTGATTCCACTTCTAGGAATATATCCCAAGGAACTCAAAACACCAATCAGAAAGGATATATGCACCCCTATGTTCATAGCAGCACAATTTACAATAGCTAAGATTTGGAAACAGCCTAAGTGTACATCAGCAGATGAATGGATTAGAAAATTATGATGCATCTAAACAATGGAATACTACACTGCTTTAAAAAAACAAGGAATTCTTACCATTTGCAGCAGCATGGATGGGACTGGAGTTCATTATGCTAAGCAAAATAAGCCAGTCAGTGAAAGAGAAATACCACATGATCTCACTCATTTATTGAAAATAAAGAACATTATAACCCAATGAACTAAAATATAGATACAGAGGCAGAGAAGCATTGAACAGACTATCAAATTACAGCAGGTAGGTTGGGGAGGGGGGAGGGATGTAAGAGATCAACTGAAGGACTTGTATGTATGCATAGAAGCATAACCAATGGATGCAAGATACTGGGGCTGAGGGCATGTATGGGAGTGGGGTGGGAGGACAATGAGGGGATATGGATATATGTAATATCTTAATAAAAAATGAAAAAATAAAAATAAAAATATATATATAGTTTTGTTATATATATATGCTGAATACAGATGTAAAAATCCTAAACAAAATGCAAACTGAATACTAAAATACATTAAAAATAATAATTCGTGATCAAGTGAGTTTCATTCCAGGAACATAAGAATAGTTCAACATGTACAAATTAATCAATATAATACACCACATTAACAAAAGAAAGGATAAAAATCACATTATTTTTATCACAAAAAGGCATTTGATATGATACAGAATCCATTTATGCTTAAAACACTCAATAAAATTGGTATAAAAGGAAAGTACCTCAACATAATAAAGGTCATACATAACAAACCCTCAGCCAATATCATACACAATGATGAAAATTGAAAGCTTTTTTTAAAAATATATTTTATTGATTTTTTACAGAGAGGAAGGGAGAGAGATAGAAAGACAGAAACATTGATGAGAGAGACATCGATCAGCCGCCTCCTGCATGCCCCACAGTGGAGATGTGCCTGCGAGCAAGGTACATGCCCCCAACCAGAATAGAACCTGGGACCTTTCAGTCCGCAAGCCGACACTCTATCCACTGAGCCAAACTGGTCTTGGCTGAAAATTGAAAGCTTTTTGTCTAAAATCGGCAAGAAGACAAGGAAGCTCACTCTCACCAGTTTTATTCATCATAGAGCTAGAAGTGCTAGCCAGAGCAATCAGTCAAGAGATAGAAATAAAAGGCATCCAAATTGGGAAGAAATAAGTAAATCTGTCACTTTTTATAGCTGACATGATTCTTTATAAGAAAAACCTAAAAACGTCACCAAAAAAAAACTATTATAAACAATAAACAAATTCAGTAAAGTTGCAGAATACAAATCAATGTTCAAAAATCCACTGCTTTCCTATATCCTAGCAATGAAACTTAAGAAAAAGAAATGGAAACATGTACACACATACAATTCCTTTTCTAATTGCAACAAAAAGAATAAAATACCTATGAATAAACTTAACTAAGACTATGAAGGACCTAAAAAATTAGAAAGCATTTTTTTAAAGAGTTTGTAAAAAGACACAATGAAATTGAAATATATTTTATGTTCATAGTTAGAAGAATAAACATAGTTAAAATGGCCATATTCCCAAAGCAATACACAGATTTAATGTAATCCCCATCAAAATTCTAATGTAATTTTTAAAGAAATAGAACAAAAAGTCAGACTTGTATCGAACCATAAAAGACTTGAATAGCCACTGCAATCATGAAAAAAAAGAATAAATCTGGAGGTATCACGCTACCTGACTTGAAATTATACCACAGAGCTACAATAATTAAAACAGCATGGTATTGGCAGAAAAACAGGCACACAGACCAATGGAACATAATTGAGAGCCCAGATATAAAGCCACATGTATATGGGCAAATAATTTTTGACAAAGGAACCAAAAACACACAATGGAGTAGAGAAACCCTCTGCAAAAAATGGTACTGAAAACAGTTTGTCCCTGTGTACAAAAATTAATTCAAAATAGATCAAAGACCTAAATATAAGATCTGAAAAATAAATTACATAGAAGAAAACATAGATACTGAACTTTTAGTCCTTAGTCATAGAGAACATTTTGTGAATTTGACCCCAAAAGCATGGGAAGTAAAGTCAAAATTAAATAAAAGGAACTATATTAAATTAAAAAGCTTCTACACAGCAAAAGAAACCACCATCAAAAAAAAGGCAACCAACTGAATGGAAGATGATATTTGAAAACAATAGCTCTAACAAAAGGTTAATATCCAAAGTATATAAATAATTCATACAATTCAACACCAAACAATCCACTAAAAAAAAAAAAATTGGTAGAGAACTTGAACAGACACCTCTCCCAGAAAGCCATACAAATACCAAACAAATATATGAAAATATGTTCAACTTCACTAGTTATTAAGGAAAGGCAAATCAAAACTACAATGAAATATCACCTCACTCCTGCAAGAATGGCTACTATCAACAATACAGGTGGTAGGAAGTGTTAGAGAGAGGTTGTATAGAAAACGGAACCCTTATTTATTGCTGGTGGGAATGTAAACTGGTATAGCCACTATGGAAAACAATATGCAGTTCCTCAAAAATTAAGAATAGAATTGCCATATGACCCAGCAATCCCTCTTCTGAGTATCTACTGAAAAACTTGTAAATATTTATTTGCAAAGATATATGTACCCCTTTGTTCATGATGGCCAAGATATAGAGGCAACATAAGTATCCTTCAATAGAGGATTAGATAAAGAATATGTAGTACATATATACTATGGAATACTATTCAGCCATCAGAAAAGTTGAGATACTGCTATTTTCAACAGTATGGATGAACTGTGAGACTATTATGCTAAGTGAAGTAAGTCAGATAGAGAAGCTAAGAACCATATGATTTCAATCATATGTGGGATATAAAACCAAAACTTATAGATACAGACAACAGTATGGTGGTTTCCAGAGAGAAGGAGAATGTGGGATAGTAAAGAGTTAAGGGAGCCAAATATATGGTTACAGAAGATTGACTTTGGGTAATGGGCACACAATGCAATATATAGATAATGTGTCATAGAAATGTATCTTGAAACCTTTACGATCTTATTGACCAATGTCACCCCAATACATTTAATTTTAAGAAATGTAAAGAAAATGGCCTGAACCGGAGTGATCAATCTGATGACTTCTAGTAAATCAGCAAGCCTTTCTGTTCTTTTGCCCTTTGTCCATACAAAGGAAAAAAAAACACAATACTGTTTTATCTGTTGATTTTCAATAAAAGAAAATATTTCATCTAATGAGGAGTTTATGACTTATCAAAATATCCCCATTCTCTTTCTGGACCATAATGACCATTAAAAATAATTATTATTTTTAATTAATAATTGATATAACTCTGCTCTTAGAGCCAAATAGAGTTTTAGAATAATATCTCTCCTACATGATTATCCTTTGTAGATATTAAGTGATTCATTCATCTTTTCCTTTATTAATTCATTAATCTATTTATTTAAAAATATTTATTGATAACCTCCTATATTATTAGGCATTGTCGTAGAAATTGGGGATATATGAGTTATTAAAAACACATAAACCCTGATTTTATAGATCCTATGTCTACCTGAGTCTTTTTTAAAAATATATTTTATTGACTTTTTACAAAGAGGAAAGGAGAGGGACAGAGAGCTAGAAACATCGATGAGAGAGAGAGACATTGATCAGCTGCCTCCTGCACGCCCCACACTGGAAATGTGCCCGCAACCAAGGTACATGCCCTTGACTGGAATCAAAGCTGGGACCTTTCAGTCCGCAGGCCGACGCTCTATCCACTGAGCCAAACCGGTTCCAATGAGTCTTTTTTTTCTTCATGCTGAATGTAATTTCTCACTTTTTCACACATGGCATGGTTTGGTGTTTCCTCACAGCCTTGGTCATTTTCTTTTAGACATGTTATCAGTTTCCCTCTAAGGAGTATAGGTCTCAAATCTGAAGTGATCCAACAACTGTTTTACATATCTGGGTTCAAATAACAGCTCTGTGTATTATTAATCGTGTTACACTGAGCAAAGTATTTAATCTCTCTTAGACTCTATTTCCTATTCTGTAAAATGAGAAGAATAATAGTATTTGTGGAGCTGTTATAAGGATTAAGAAAGATAATATACATAACAGTACTTATCACAGTACTGACATGAAAGTGCCTAATAAAGGATAAAACATTATCTTCTTCATATTTGTTAAATAGTCTAAGATAGCATTAGCATTTTTGGCAGATACATTCCTCTATCTTTGCCTCTTGAGGTTACAATTACTCTAAACCCCCAAGTCATTTTCTGTCTTCCTCGGAAATTACTTTTATATTCCAGAGCTGTGATCAGATGTCAAGACTCTATCAACCTCTTTGAGACATATTTTGACCAAGTCCATCTGTTTAACTGGCATGTATGTCATCTTCCTGAGAGATGGATATAATTTCATTGCCAGGATTAATCTCCTTGACTTGACTTTTCTTAATTTCTGTTTTTTTCTATGAACATGGAAATGTGGTTTGTGGCCTTCCTCAGTTTTAGAATCTTTTCTAAAGGTGAATAGATTATGTATTACACTTCAAACAATAGAGGGGAAATGTTGCCCATTCTATTTGTGCCTTGCTTCAATACATTTAGTAAGCCTTTGATGAATATCCCTTTATAATATGACTATTGAACAAAATTAATCCCATTTCTTAATGTGATACATTTAATGATGAATTGGCTGCCTTTTCCTGCTCTATCATTTTGTTTTAGTATTTCACCTGGACTGCAATTTCTTATTTTTTTTTTGAATACACATTCAAATACATATATCCTTTTTTGCCTCCCCTCACTGCTCTCAAATCTTTGGAAATAATTCAAAGGGTGATGAATCATGAGTGGGAATGGGGATGGGGAAGAGGAGGGAAGATTTGAGCTCTGACTTACATATATAGCACAAATA
The DNA here is from genome assembly GCA_011751065.1 of Lasiurus cinereus. NCBI lineage: Eukaryota > Metazoa > Chordata > Mammalia > Chiroptera > Vespertilionidae > Lasiurus > Lasiurus cinereus. The sequence continues at coordinate 29,903,265 of JAAGEH010000015.1, read as the reverse complement.
AATATAATCTTATGGGCAAGGCTTTTTGTCAGTGTTTCTGAGTCAGACTTAAATCAGGAGCATAAGACCTAGGGAACTAGGAAGCTTTATGAGGGAACAGGTAGGAGAAAGCAGTACAGAAGAAGAGAGAAGTGGAGGTTATAAAGGAGACCCCAAATCAAAACTCATTTAATTACTTAAGGGCTATGTAATTTTAGATCTGGGTAATGGATGCAGCTGCCATGGGCTCCATGCTCTTTAAGATCCCTACTCAGGCTACCTCTCTTCACAGAATGAGGACTTAGTGCCTCTAGTGCATACACTCTTAGGCCTGGGGAAAATTTTGTGTGGAAGAGAGTACAATGTAGGGTTGCCATATAAAATATATGGCACCTTGTATTTTTATTTGCAGAATCTAGCAACTTTGGTATAGTCAGAACTTGGATTTTGTGGGCTGTATTGTCCACATACATGTGTTCAAGGAACTTCACTCTGGGACAGAGCCTGGAGTCAGAAAAGAAGGGAGCAGACTAGGGACATGGTGTCACCTCTTTCTAGACTGACATATTCTGGTACAGAACTCTGGGGAATCTGAGAATTTAAAATTGAACCTGGTCTTCAAACTTGTTATGAATTTTATTTTCAAGGTACAAGAAACAAACATTTTATTTAACTATTTTTAAATTTTGGTTTATATTTTTAAATATGTAGATATCTGGTATGCAGGCCTTCATTTGTGCTCTTATCTTAAGCTCCACAAATATTAGTGAGGAACTTTAATGGCCACAGATTATGAAATGTGGTTCTGTGGCATGATCCAAAATATTATTTAATGTTCACAACAACTTTAAGTATCCCCATTTAACAGATAAAGAAACTGAGGTTCAGCAAATTGAGATAACTTATCCACAGTCCAAGAAAGAGTTAATGGCAGACCTGAGATTGAAACTCAAACCTTAGTCTATTTGAATGTATATAATAGGCTTTGAATTCCAATTACATAATCAGAATCCTGCTTCTGCTACTTGCTAGCTCTTTGAGTTTTTGTAAGGTATTAACTTCTCAGTTTTAGAGCCTTATTTTGTTAAGCTGAAAACTATAGGACTGTATGTGATAATAACAGTACCTACCTTATATAATTACTGGAAGCGTTCATAAAGGTCTTATGTATAAAGTGCTTAGCAAAGTGGCTGGAATATTGGGGGGTGGTTAACAAATGTTAACAATTATTAATAGTAGAACTACTAATAGTAGCAGAAGGAGCATTAAACTGATATATAAATATGATATGGGTATAGTGTTATATTAATTACCTATTGTTTCATAACAAATTACCCCCAAACTTTGTGCTTAAAACAACACACATGAATTTTCTCAATGTTACCGTGGATGGAGAATCTGGGCATCCAGTTTAACAGGGTCATCCAGTTGACAGTCTCTAATAAGCTTTAGGCAGGCTCTGTTGGGGAGGATGGTGGAATCTGATTCTAAGATCACTCATGTGGCTGTTAAAAAGTCTGAGTTCTTTGATGACTGTAGGCTGGAGGTGTCTGTCATGTCCATGACTCCTGGGCCTTACCACCTGACAGCTCACTGCATGGCTAGCAAAGATGGAAATCGTAGTCCTTTGTAACCTAATTATGGAAGTAATATCCCATCACTTTTGCCACATTCTGTTCATTCTAAGCCAATTTTTTTAAATATATATTTTATTGATTTTTTACAGAGAGGAAGGGAGAGGGATAGAGAGTTAGAAACATCGATGAGAGACATCGATCAGCTGCCTCTTGCACGCACCCTACTGGGGATGTGCCCACAAACAAGGTAATGCCCTTGACCCAAATTGAACCTGAGACCTTTCAGTTTGCAGACCGATGCTCTATCCACTGAGCCAAACTGGTTTTGGCTCGAAGCTAATTTCTAAGAAAGGAGATATAAAAGAGCAGGAATACCATGAAGCAAGGATCATGGGGGCATCTTTGAAAGCTGCCTACCACAAGTGGGTGGCATTATACTGAGATGTATGAGAAGGCTCCATGGGGTAAACATGATGCATCTTCTTGGAGAGGCAGGTTCACTATGTGTCAAATGCAATCTCAAGTCAAAATGGAGCTTTACCAGGTAATAGATAACAAAATTAACACTGACTGAAAATAAATAAAAACACAAAATTCTAAAAATGTCTTATGTTTGTTGCTGCTGCTTTGACTGCCTCCTGAATATATGTTGACTTAATTGCAGTGATTCTTAGATCTAAGGGGAAAATTCATTTTGAATGAGCTTGTTAAGGCATATGGTTTTCTCTGTGTTCAGCAGCATTCTGTTCCTTCTGGAATAAGCAGAACTGGTCATCTCTGTTGTCTCACCTCTCTGTAAGATTTTAAGGAGTTCAGGGAAATAGAGTGCACAGTGCAGTGGTCTTCAACCTTGGCTGAATATTAGAAATATGTTGGAATTTTTTGAAAAATACTGAGGCCTGAGGGCTCCAGAGATTGTTTGTTGTTAACAAATGATGTCCAGAAGAAGTGGTAATACATCTTAACTATCAATTTATTAGAACTGATAAGGGAACTGATAGATGGAGGGATTTGTTTGCTTGTTGCTCCTCGGGCTTTTTACTACTGATAGTATGATAGTTAATAATTCATGTACTTACGATATGCTGAAAGATGCTATATTAATAGCTTTATGTGCAGTATAAATCCTCACAAAATTATCATTATCCCTATTCTACATGCAAGGAACTTAAAGCTATGTTAAATAACCTAGTCAAGATTATAAAGCTCACATGCAGTACAAATTTAGCAAATACTTATATAATTCTCACTGTGTGATAGTCACGTTCTCAAGTATGATTTAAGCAGTTATTTAATCTTCACAACAGCTCAGTGGAAGTGCTATTATTAATATTAAGTAGATGTGGAAACTAAGGCCCAGTGATTAAGTTACCTAACATCATGCTAGAACTAATAACGGAACTAATATTTAAACACAGGCTATCTACCTTTGGAAACTACCTTCTGCACTATTCTGCATAGTGCTCCTTGGGTAATAATTAAACTAAAGTAATATGCATCTAGTGTCTCAACCAACTGTCATGCTATACTGACTCAAAATACTAGCAACCAATATTTATTAAGCTATTCTGATATAATGGACACACAATAAGGCCTTTCTTTATTTTCATTGTCTAATTTAATATTTGTGATAGCCCTGCAGAGCCAGTAAGACCTAACAACCATATCTGATAAGATCCAAAGGTCAATTTCGCTCCCCTCACCCCCACCCCAATAATCTGCTTCTAGAGACTGAGTTTCTGCCTGCCTCTCTAGTAGTTAATTATGAGACCATATGCAATTAATCTAGCCCTTTATATATTCATAAAGAATTATTCTTTCTGAGATTCCTTTTTGTCTCCAGGCTAATTTCATTTCTACTCCGTCTCTGCTGACATGGTTCCTAGACTCTACTCAATCCTGGTTTCTCTTGTTGTTTAATAAATATTTCTCATTGAGGATGGCTGATGTTTAAATTATAGAAAAGAAACTTGTGTACATGTGGCACTCCTCTTGCACATTGCAAGGTGCTTAGCAGTTTTGGCCCCTACCCACTGGTTACTAGTAGTTCTCAGTCATTGTGACAACTCCCCAAAACATCCAACTAAGTTCCATATGCTCACTGAGGCAGTACTGCCTCTAGATAACAATAATCATAAACCAAACACAGACTCTTGTGAAGAAGAACCACTCTACTTTTTGGATAAGTTGCCTAATGCTGCCCATTTATTGGCTTTGTAATGACTGACAATACATTTCTCTCTCTTTAAAAAAATATTTTTATTGATTTTTTACAGAGAGGAAAGGAGAGGGATAGAGAGTTAGAAACATCAATGAGAGAGAGACATCGATTAGCTGCCTCCTGCATGACCCCTACTGGGGATGTGCCCGCAACCAAGATACATGCCCCCGACCGGAATCGAACCCAGGACCCTTCAGTCTGCAGGCCGATGCTCTATCCTCTGAGCCAAACCGATTTCGGCAATACATTTCTCTTAAAGCAATTATAGTAATTGGCAGTTTTGAGGAGCCATAAGATATTGTTGACCTAATTGGATTTGTTGTTTACAGAAATATCTAAAACACTTTCATGTGTCAGATCTCCCTGTCTTGTATCTATACATTTGATTTTTGGAATACAATTGTACTTTATTCCTATTCTGTTTGACTTCATACATTTTGAGTCTATTAACCAGTGTCTTCGCTATTCTTTCAAACTACTATTACCTGGAATTTTGACCAATAGGCTCTCTTTATCTTCATTCAAGTTATTGAGCCCAGCTGGCATTGTTCAGTGTTTCAGCATTGACCTGTGAACCAGGAAGTTATGGTGTGATTCTTGTCAGGGAACATGCCTGGGTTGTGGGTTCAATCTCGAGTGGGGGAAGTGTGGGACGCAGCTGATCAATGATTCTCTGTCATCACTGATGTTTCTATCTCTTTCTCCCTCTCCATTTCTCTCTGAAATCAATTAAAAAAATGAAAACACACACACACACACACACACACACACACAAAACATCAACAATCCTGTGTTCTGTGTTAAACAGGATTATGTAAAGGACAAGAACCCTGGAAGTTACTATAGATCTCTTCCCAGGTTGACAGTGAGCCATTAGTCAGCATCAATCAGAATTGTACCTCATTGCATCATTATTTAGACATCCTATATTTCTTCATCTTACCATAAGAATATTTTTTTTATTTTTTTATTGCTTAAAGTACTAGTAGTACATATATCTCATTTTTCTTCCATTGACCTCTCCCCCGGCCTCCCCTAACCCTGGCACAGGACCTCACCCCTACCTCCCAGTGTCTGTGTTCATTTGTTATCCTTACATGCATGCATACAAGTCTTTCGGTTGATTTCTTATCACCGCCCCAAACCTCTCCTGCCTTCCCGCTATAGTTTGACAGTCTGTTCAATGCTTCTTTGTTTCTGTATTTATTTCTGTTCATTAGCTTATGATGTTCATCATATTCCATAAATGAGTGAGATCATGTGATATTTATCTTTCTCTGACTGGCTTATTTCTGTCCATGCTATTGCAAATGGTAAAAATTATTTCTTTTTTGCAGCAACAGTATAGTATTCCATTGTGTAGATGTACCACAGTTTTCTAATCTACTCATCTACTGATTTTGGCTGTTTCCAAATCTTAGATATTATAAGGGTGCATATATAATTTCTGATTGGTGTTTTTGTTTTCTTGGGATATATATACAGTACCTAGAAGTGGGATTACTGGGTCAAATGGCAGATCAAATTTTTAGTTTTTAGAGGAAACGCCATACTGTTTTCCATAGTGGCTGCACTAGTCTGCATTCTGACCAGTAGTGTAAGAGGATTCCTTTTTCTCCTCATACTCTCCATTACTTGTTGTTTGTCAATTCATTGATGATAGTCATTCTGACAGGTGTGAGATGGTATCACATTGTTGTTTAGATTTGCATCTCTTGGATGATTAGTGACTTTGAGCATGTTTTCATATGTCTCCTGGCCTTCCATATGTCCTATTTCAAAAAGTGTCTATTTAGGTCCTTTGGCTATTTTGATTAGGCTATTTATCTTCTTTTTGTTAAGTTGTATGAGTTCCCTGTAAATGTTAGAGATTAAACCCTTATCCGAGATAACATTGACAAATATGTTCTCCCAATCAGTGGGCTTTCTTTTTGTTTTATTGATATTTTTGTTTGTTTGTTTGTTTGTTTTGCTGTGCAGAAGCTTTTTATTTTGATGTAGTCCCATTTGTTTATTTTCTCCTTAGTCTCCATTGCCCTAGGAGTTGTGTCAATAAAGATATTATTACCACAAATGTCTGCTATTTTGCTGCCTATGACATCTTCTAAGATTTTTATGGTTTTCCATCTTACATTTAAGTCCTTTATCCATTTTGAGTTTTTTTTTCTCTTTTTCTTTATTAAGGTATTACATATGTATCCTTACCCCTCCCCATTGTCCCCGTACCCCCACTCATACTCTCACACCCCTGGTGTCTGTGTCCATAGGTTATACTTATATGCATGCATCAAAGTCCTTTGGTTGATCTCTCCTCCTTACCCCCGCCCTCTCCTACCTTACCTCTGAGGTATGATGGTTTGATGGATGCTTCTCTGTCTCTGGATCTGTTTTTGTTTGTGTATTGTGTAAGTTGGTGATCTAATTTCATTTTTTTGCATGTATCTGTCCAACTTTCCCAACACCATTTTTTAATGTATTTTATTGATTTATTACAGAGAGGAAGGGAGAGGGATAGAGAGTTAGAAACATCGATGAGAGAGAGACATTGATCAGCTGCCTCTTGCACATCCCCTACTGGGGATGTGCCTGCAACCAAGGTACATGCCCTTGACTGGAATCGAACCTGGGACCTTTCAGTCCACAGACTGACGCTCTATCCATTGAGCCAAACCGGTTTCGGCATCAACACCATTTTTTGAAAAGTCTGTCTTGACTCCATTGTATGAGCTTGCATCCTTTGTCAAATATTAATTGAGCATAATGGCTTGGGTTGATTTCTGGGTTCTCTGTTCTGTCCCACTGGTCTATATATCTGTTCTGGTACCAGTACCAGGCAGTTTTGAGAACCGTGGCTTTGTAGAATAGCTTGAAATCTGTATTGTGATCCTTTCAACTTTGTTCTTCTTCCTCGCAATTGCTGCGGCTATTTGGGGTCTTTTTTTTATTTCAGGTGAATTTTTGAAGGTTTTTTTCTAGGTCTTTGAAGTATGCCATTGGTATTTTAATGGGAATTCCATTGAATTTATAGATTGCTTTGGATAATATGGACATTTTAATGATGTTGATTCTACCAATCCATGAACATGGTGTATTCTTCCATTTGTTTACATCATCCTCTTTCTCTGTTTTCAGCGTCCTATAATTTTCTGAGTACAGATCCTTTACCTCCTTGGTTAAATTTCTTTCTATGTATCTTAGTTTTTTTGTTTTGTTTTGTTTTTTGCTTTTGCTTTTTTTTGTTGTTGTTGTTGTTGCAATAGTAAATGGGATTGTTTACTTAGTCTCTCTTTCTATGATTTCATTATTGGTTTGTAAAAAATCCATAGACTTCTGGGTATTAATTTTGTATACTGCTAACATTGCTGAATTCATTTATTAAGTCTAGTAGTTTTTTTATGCAGTCTTTAGGGTTTCCTATGTATAATATTATGTTATCAGCTAATAATGACAATTTTACCTCTACTTTTCCAATTTGAATGCCTTTTGTTTCTTCTTCTTGTCTGATCATCATGGCTAGTACCCCCAGTACTCTGTTGAAGAGGAGTGGCAAGAGTGGGCATCCCTGTCTTGTTCCTGTTCTTAGGGAACTGGTTTTAGTTTTTGCCCATTGAGTTTGATGTTGGCTGTAGGTTTGTCATATGTGGCTTTTATTATGTTGAGGTATGACCCTTCTATTTCCACCTTGCTGAGAGTTTTTATCAAGAAAGGGTGTTAGGGCAGAGAACCAAGATGTCAGCATAGGTAAACACCTATACTTGCTGCCTCTCATAACCACAACAAAATTACAACTAAAAGGCAGAACAACTACACCCAGAACCATGGGAAAGCTGGCTGAGTGGAAGTTCCACAACTAGACAGGTGAAGAAAGCACATTGAGACTGATAAAAGGTGTGGAGGTGTGGAAAGTGCTGGTACCTGGGTCTTCTGCTCTTTTAATAGGGAGGGAGTACAAGCTCAAGCTTGCTCTGAACTCAAGTTCCAGGTGAGACTCTGAGGGACTCAGACACATATGGGGAGAAACTGGACTGTCTGGTATCAGGAAAGGAACACAAGTGTGGCTTTCTCTCAGAGGTGCTTGTAGTGATCATTGTTCCTGCACAGGGGCATGGGACATGGAGACTCAGTTACCTCTCTGGTGTAGGGGTGACTAGCAGCCAGTGCTGTTTGCTCCACCCTGGTGATTCCCAGATGCCCCATCCCTTGCAATCTACAATCCCACTGAAGCTATGTGCATTGGCTTTTGCATATGAATGCCCTGTCCTTTCTCTGAGTAAAACCTGTCAAAATGCCGCTGGGTCACAGAGCCCCAGAACTTCCAAAAGAAGGCCCAAGGCCTGGCAGTAGCAGCCTGCCTTGCTTCACAGCTGGGCCTTGTCTGGGCACTTCCAAACCCCTTATAAAGCAGAGGAATCTGCATATATCTCTGTAGCTCCTACTGGGTGGCCCAGACAGTGGCTGACCTTACATCTCCTTGGTGATCCAAAAGCCAGTGTACTCAGTGGTTAGAATGAGATCATACGGAATTACAACTCTTCACATACATAAGAGACACACTCAAGGGACAGACTCAATGAGCACCAAAGTCCCACTGAAGCAAGTCCTGCCCTATAAGGGTGTCTCCTGTACAACAGATCTTCCAGTGTAGACACAGCTGGTCATCACAGCCAATTGGGCTGAAGGTCAATTCCTCCCTGTGATACCAATGGCAATCAAGGGTTAACTACAACAAGACTGTGTAGGAGGCTTAGAAGCTACCCAGTACATAGAAACAAACACAGGAAAGCAGCCAAAATGTGGAGACAAACAAGTTACAAATGAAAGAAATCAAAATACTGGATATAGAGTTCAAAACCATGGTTATAAAGTTACTTAAGTATCTTCTATAAACCTCTGAGAAATTTGGTGAGACCCTCAAGGATATGAAGAAAGACCATTCATAAATTAAGCATATACTGACTGAAATAAAGAATAATATACAGAGATTCAATAGCAGATTAGAGGATCCCAAGAATCAAGTCAAAGATTTGAAATACAAAGAGGCAAAAAACACCCAACCAGAAAAGAAAAAAAATAATTCAAAAATATGAAGATAGTGTAAGGAGCCTCTGGGACAACTTCAAACATACCAACATATGAATTATTGAGGTGCCAGAAGAAGAGAGATAGCAAGATATTGAAAACCTATTTGAAGAAATAATGACTGAAAACTTCCCCTACCTGGTGAAAGAAATAGACTTCTAAGTCCAGGAAGTGCAGAGAGCCACGAACAAAAGGAATCCAAAGAAGACCACACCAAGATACATCATAATTAAAATGCCAAGGGCAAAAGACAAAGAGAATATTAAAAGCAGCAAGAGAAAAACAGTTAGTTATTTACAAGGGAGTACCCATTTGACTGTCAGCTGATTTCTCAAGAGAAACTATGCAGGCCAGAAGGGAGTGGCAAGAAATATAAAAAGTGATGAATAGCAAGAACCTATAACCAAGATTACTCTACTCAGCAAAGCTATCATTTAGAATTAAAGTTCATATAAAGAGCTTCACAGACAAGAAAAAGCTAAACAAGGTCACCACCAAACCAGTATTGTATGAAACTAGAAGCCTGATTCATGAAGATTCATGCTAGAATGACCTTCCTTTCCCTGGCTGCCAGCACTGCCTTTCTCCTCAAGCCCAGCCCCAGAGCTGCCTCTTTTCTCCCAGGTCCTGCCTTCCCAGGCTGCCCAGAGGCCCTGAGAGACTGGGGGTGAGGTGGAATGCCTGCGTTGTCACCATGATGATGACACAAGTGACCCGCCCGCCCCCTGGTTACTTGGTGCCTGTGTATGCAAATAACTGCCATCTTTGGTGGGTTAATTTGCCTACTCACTCTGATAGCCTGGTGGATGTAGCAGAGGTATGGTAAATTTGTATATTTATCTATTATTAGGTAAGAAGATGCTGAAGGGCATTCTTTAAGAAGAGGAAGAAGAAAAAGGTAACAAAAAAATTATGAACAACAAAGTAACAACAAATACATATCTATCAACAATTGGACCTAAAAATCAAATTAATTAAAAACCTGCCAAGACTGGTTTGGCTCAGTGGATAGAGCGTCGCCTTGAGGACTGAAAGGTCCCAGGTTCGATTCCGGTCAGGGGCATGTACCTTGCTTTCGGGCACATCTCCACTGTGGGGCATGCAGGAGGTGGCTGAAAAATGTTTCTCTCTCATCGATGTTTCTGACTTTCTATCTCTCTCCCTTCCTCTCTGTAAAAAATAAATAAAATATATTAAAAAAACCTGATGAATAGAATATACTGGTGAATGTAATAGAATCAGGGGCATAGAAGGGAAGAAGACTGACAATTCTTAGTAGGAAGGGGTTGGCAGGGTGCAGGAAGCGATTGGATAAAGAGCTTAAATTTATGGATGAGGTCATTGTGGAGTGGGGGGATGGCCTGGAGTGGGGTGGGAACTGGGTGGAGGGGAGATATCATGGGGGGATAGAGGGACTTCTGTAACAATCTGAACAATAAAGATTTATAAAACAAAAACAAACAAAATAATTCCAAGGCCCAGCCAGCATCACTTAGTGGTTAAGCACTGACCTGTGAACCAGGAGGTCATGGTTCAATTCCTGGTCATGGTTCAATTCATGGTTCAATTCCTGGGTTGCTGGTTCAGTCCCCAGTGTGGGATGTGCAGAAGGCAGCCAATCAATGATTCTCTTTCATCATTTATGTTTCTGTCTTTTGATCCCTCTCCTTTCCTCTCTGAAACTAATATTTAAAATACAAAAGAAGAAGCAGAGAGGGTGTTGGATTTTATCAAATGCTTTTTCTGAGTCAATAGATATGATTATATATATATATATATATATATATATATATATATATATATTGCTCTCAATTTGTATGTGGTATATTATGTTTATTGATTTGCAGATATTCTACCATCCTTGCATCCCTGGAATAAATCCCACCTGGTCATGGTGTATGATCTTAGTGCTGGATTCGATTTGATAGAATTTTATTGAGAATTTTGGCATCTGTGTTTATGAGGGATATTGGCCTGTGATTTTCTTTTTATTGTATTTAATTGGTGTTGAGATTAGGGTAATGCTGGCTTCATAGAAAGAACTTGGAAATGTTCCTTTTGAATTTTTTGGAATAGTCTGAGGAAGATAGGTTTTATTTCTTCTTTTGATGTTTGATAAAACTCCCCTGTGAAGCAGTCTGCACCAGGGCTTTTGTTTGCTGGAAGTTTTTTTTTTCTTATTACTGCTTCAATTTCCTCTATAGGTATAAGCCTATTCAAATTTTTTTATTCTTGGAAGGTTGAATTTTTCTAGAAATATGTCCACTTCTTCTAGGTTGACCAGTTTGTTGGGATAGAGTTCCTCATAGTATTTTTTTATGATTCTTCATATTTTTGTGGGGTCTGTTGTAATTTCGCCTCTTTCATTTCTGATTTTGCTTATTTGGGTCCTCTCGCTTTGCTTCTTGGGCAGCCTGGCTGGAGGTACATCAAGCTTGATTATCCTTTCAAAGAACCAGCTCTTGGTTTCATTTATCTTTTATATTGTTTGTTTGTTTGTTTCTTTTGTTGTCTGTTTGTTTTGTTTTTTGGTCTCTATGTCCTTTATTTCTGCTCCGATCTTTATTATTTCCCTCCTTCTGCTCACTCTGGGCTTTTCTTGTTGCTCTCTTTCTAATTCTTTAAGTTGCAGAGTGTGATGGTTTATTACCAGTTTTTGTTGTTTTGGAGGTAACTTGTAATCTTATGAACTTCCCTCTCAGGACTGATATCACTGTGTCCCATAGATTTGGGGTTGTTGTATTTTCATTTTCATTTGTTTCCAGGGTGTTTTTTTATTTATTTTTTGATCTCTTTGGTAACTCAATAATTGTTTAATAATGTTCTATTCAGCCTTCAAGTGTTTGAATTTTTGTGATTGTTTTTATTGTAGTTGATTTCTAATTTATGCCATTGTGGTCTGATTTGATTTCAATCCTCTTGGATTTGGAGAGATTTTGCCATTATCCCAATATGTGGTCTATCTTTGAAAATCTCCCATGTTTTCTTGAGAAGAATGTATATTCTGTAGCTTTGGGTGGATGTCCATTAAATCCATCTGATATAGTGACTTGTTTAGGATTGCTGTTTCTTTGCTGATTTTTTTGTCTAGAGGATTTATCAAGTGATGTTAATGTGGGAATAAAGTCTCCTATTATGATTGTATTTCTGTTATTCTATCCCCTGATATCTTCCAGAAGGTTTTTTTTTTATGTATTTAGGTGCTCCTGCATTGGGTGCATATATGCTTTCTGGAGTTATATCCTCTTGTTGTATCTATCCCTTTAAAATTATGAAATGTCCTTCCTTGTCTTTTATTATAGCCTTCACTTTGAGGTCTATTTTGTCAGATACAAGTATTGCTACCCCAACTTTTTTTCATTTCCATTTGACTGAAATAGTTTTTCTATCCCTTCACTTTCAGTCTGTATGAGTCCCTTGTTCTGAGATGGGTCTCGTGTAGACAGCATATACACTGAGTGGCCAGATTATTTTGATCTCTGAATGCATAATAATCTTTTCACTAGAGAATTAGAGGCCCAATGCATGAATTTGTACATGGATTGGGTCCAGCCAGCCTGACCAGTGTGAGCAGACCTGGGAGGTTGGCCCGCCTGCCTGCTGGTTGAACTCCTGGTTGAGGGGACGATTTGCATATTAGCTTTTCAGTATATAGGATATACACTGAGTGGCCAGATTATTATGCATTCAGAGATCATAATAATTTGGCCACTCAGTGTATATGGGTCATGTTTTCTTATCCATTCAGTCACTCAATGCCTTTTGATTGGAGCATTTAATCCATTTATGTTTAATGTTATTATTTATAGGTATTTGTTTGTTGCCATTTCTATCTTTTTACAGCATTCCCTTTAGCATTTCTTGCATTGCTGGCTTGGTAGTGATAAATTTCCTTAGTTGTTTTTGTTTGTTTGTTTGTTTATTTATTTTTGTCTATAAAGCTCCTGAGTGCCCCTTCAATTTTCATTTATAGCCTTGCTGGAAAAAGTATTCTTGGATTTTGTTATTTGCTTTCCATCACTTTGTATACTTCATTCCATTCCCTTCTGGCTTAATGTGTTGCTGTTACGAAATCATTTGATAATCTGATGGGAGATCCTCTGTAGGTAACTCTCTGTCTCTTTCTTACAGCTTTTAAGATTTTCTTGTTAATGTTTGCCATTGTAATTATGATATTTCTTGGTGTGGGTCCTTTGAGGTTCATCTTTCTTGGGACTCCCTGTACTTGTGTGATTTTTTTTCTTCCCCATTATCAGGGAATTTTTCTGTCATTATTTCTTCTAACATATTTTCTAATCCTTGCTGCTCTTCTTGTCCTTTTGGCAACCATAATTATACGTATGTTACTTCGTTTCATGTTGTTCCAAAGCTCCCTTAGGCTCTCCTTCTGCTTTTTAATTTTTTCTCCAGTTGTTGTTCATATTGGGCTTGTTTCTGCACTTTTTCTTCTAACTCATTAATTCAGTCCTCTGCTTCTTCTGGTCTACTGTTAAAACTTTCTATGGTGTTTTTGATTGCAGCTATATCACTTTTTATTTCTTCCTGATTATTTCATAGGTTGTTTTTTTTTTTCTCATCCATCCAGTTTATGAACTGCATGACCATTATTCTGAATTTTTTTTTGATATATTGCATGCCTCTGTTTCTCTTATTTCATTTCTTGGTGATTCTTCTTTTTCTTCCCTTTTGGGGATTGTTTCATTATCTCCCCATTTGGGCTACCATCAGAAGATCCAAGCGCCAAGTTGCAGGGGCCTGAGCTATGTGTGGCAGGAGCATTGCACCATCCAAGTGTCACTGAAGAGTTCAGACACCAAGACATGTGGCTGCTGTGGTCAGTGGGATCCACGTGTGCTGAGAATCAGAGTCTCTGCATGCCTGTGCCAAGAATAAGAGTCCAGGCACTCAGTGTAGCCTCGTGTGTGTCCTGAGAATCAGGGGCCCCATACATTCTGAGAGTCGGAGTCACTGGCACTTGGTATAGCTTTGTGGTCTCACCTAGAATCAGGGTCCCTGCACATGTGCACTGAGTAACAGAGTCCCTGCATGCATGCACCAATATCAGAGTCCCCATGTGTGAGTGCTGAGAATTGAGAATCAGAGTCTCTGGTGCTCGGTGTATCCTCGAGCATACTCTAAGAATCAGGGTTTTCCTGTGCACACATGATGAGAAACAGAGTCCCTGCATGTGCATGCCAAGAATTAAAGTCATCAGTGCTCAGTGTGGCCTTTGTGCGCATGCCCAGAATCAGTCGGCACCTGCCTGTAGAGTCCCCTCACTGGGAAAAACAGAGTTCCCACGTGTGTGGACAAAGAATCAAAGTCAGTGTTGCTCATTGCAGCCTTCGTGGCACCAAGAATCAATCCATGCACTCATGTAACAAGAAACAGAGTCCTCTTTGTGCGCACCCAGAATCAAAGTCACTGGTACTCAGTGTGGCCTTCAGCACATGCACTGATAGTCAAAGTCCCTAGACTGCTAGGGTGGCAGGGTTGCACAACTGCCCAATATCAGCTGGAGGCTCGTTTATGCTGCTGTGCTGTGGCTAGGATGTCTGGAGTCTCCGTGTACCTGGGTCTGCAGCTGTGATAGCAGTTATTTGTCCAGAGTGGCTGTAGGGTCCCAGTTTGCTCTGAGGCCAGTCTGGGTGATGGTGAGTCTAGAATCCTAGTCACAGCAGTTATGCCCTTCAAGATGGCATGATTTCTGTGCCAGCACCTTCAGCCTGTGAGTATTTGAAGTGGCAGTGGGGTGTCTCAGTCTCTGACCGCCTGATCCACCAGCCCCGGAAAGACCTGTAGGATCTAATTGTCCCTAGCTCACACACACTCCAGACTTGTCTACACACTTCCCTTTCGCGCCCTCACTCCCTGCTGTCTTGCTAGTCGCCATCTTCCTCCTATAGGAAATTATTTTTTTAAAGCCCTTGATATTGATCTATATGTTTCTCCTTAATAAGTACCACATTGTTTTGATTACTGCAGCAGAGTTGACCTATGAACCAAGAGATCATGGTTTGATTCTCGGTCAGGGCACATGTGCGAGTTGGGGGCTTGATCCCCATTTGGGTATAGCAGGAAGCAGCTGATCAATGATTCTCTGTTAATCATTGATGTTTCTCTTTCTCCCTCTCTATTTCTCTCTGAAATCAATTTAAAAAAAGAAAAAACAACAAGTTATTGATTACTATGTTGAATAAGATTAGGTAAAGGGAAAGAAACCTGAGTGGTACTGTAGACCTCCTCCCAGGTTGATAGTGAGCCATTAGTCAGCATAAGTCAGGATTGTACATCACTGCATCATTATCTAGACATTCTATATTTCTTCATCTTGCAATAAGGAAATTGTTTTTAAATCCCTTGATATTGCTCTATATGTCTCTCCTTAATACAGTACCACATTATTTTGGTTACTATAGCATTGTAATGAGTTTTGAAATAAAAAGTTTAAATCACTTTTTTTAAATATATTTTATTTATTTTTTACAGAGAGGAAGGGAGAGAGATAGAAAGTCAGAAACACCGATGAGAGAGAGACATCGATCAGCTGCCTCCTGCACGCCCCACAGTGGAGATGTGCCCGCAAGCAAGGTACATGCCCCCAACCGGAATCGAACCTGGGACCCTTCAGTCCTCAAGCCGACGCTCTATCCACTGAGCCAAACTGGTCTTGGCTTAAATCACTTTTAATTGTGTTTTCTTTTTATTAATGAGTTGTAATAACTCTTTTTATATCTTGGATGCAATTTATTTCATATATATATATAGTGAACCATTTCAAAAATAAAATGCCTTGATACAATCAAGAATCACGAATCACTTTGGCAATAGATTTTCTTTGATCTGTTAATTCAAAATAATTTGAATCAATTATAAGAATCATGTATCAATTATAAGAATCATTATTTCATAGACCAGTTCTATTAGTGATTAGAAATTATATGACAATAAGAAATTTAGTAGGTGATTTAGGGCTTAGAAATTTTATGCTTCCAACTTTCATGAGTAATATCAAGATGAACATTACATGCCAGATCTGTACTAGAAATCAATCATAGTTTTGGATGACATCTTGGAGTTCAGGACATCTGAAAAAGGTTGCAACCCCCCCCCCACACACACACACACACTGCTCATTAAATCCAGAAATCCTTTCAATAGGGTATACCAAAGCCTGACATTTCACAATAAGAAAGAGGCCTTGAAATTCACTCACTACTGGGGAAATACCCTAATGGAGGTATTAATGGCATTTTATAAAAGAAGATTTTGATACAAGGAGAGCAGAGAGAATGGCTCACTCTTATAAAAGAAGATTTTGATACAAGGAGAGCAGAGAGAATGGCTCACTCTTTAAGTACAAAATTAATTTTAGATGTTAGGCAAGAAAGAAGAACAAAAGTACAGAAAGGGAAGACAGACCATAAAACATTTCTCTATTTGGCAGTCAGACCTTGGATCAGTTCTGTCCTCTACCAACGTCTATAGAGCCTGAAATTTCTACTTATTAGATTTAATTTTTGAAGATGTTTTTAAAACATGTGCATTTTCACTAGCTAGAGATGTCTATTAGCTGTATTAAGAGACATAGTATTGAAACCAGAGGGTTTCCTGTGATGTCAAGGGATGGACAGGAGATATTTTGGATGTGGGGAGCGGGATCCCAAAGGGGCTACAGGGATCCAGTTAAAAGAGCACCTGATTTGCTAAAGGGCCACATTATCTAATTAGCAATCTCAGGCTTTTCCCCAGAATATGACTATCCATATGGCTAGAACTTGTATTCCCTCCTCCCATCCCCAGGGCAAATCTGCCTCTCCAGTTTTTCTCTAGTTTGCATTTATGCTTTTGCAGTCTTCTATACAATGCTTTATTGGCAATGTAGTTTTTGCATCCTTCTCTTTAAAAGGCTGGGCATTGATAAATTTGGCTGCAATTCTTGTAGTACATGCAGCATTAAATAATTTTCCATGTGTGCTTTTTTTTTTCCTTTTTTTCTTTTCTATTTGAGGTTTTAAATTGAAATTGGTCAGCTGGATGCATGACAAAAAGTTCTGTTCATGTACAGCAATTGTGGGGTTATGATTTGGCCCCCATCACCTTAGCCCTCCTCTTCCTTGCTTTAGTGCTTGGATTTCTCAGCTGCCATGCTTATTGAGATTGAATCATGAATTCTAGTTAGAGGTGCTATAAATGAACCTGAAATAAGTGAAGTGAAATTAGTGGTTTTCCCAGTCTGAAACCCAGGTCTCTTGATCTCAGGCCATGGCTCTTTCTGTGGCGTTATTCTGCAGGCGATATTCCTTGAAATGTTTCTGATGGTGCCATAATTGTCTTCTATATTTTTTGGCTTTTGGTGCTGCCACCCCCGGGACTTGCAGAAACCAAGAGAAATGGCAGCAGAGATGAAGGCAAGAATGATTCACTGATAGGATAGCCATACTCCCCTGGCACCTGTTTCTCTTGTGGGCATGCTTGATGCAAAGGAAGTAAATTTTAATTTTAATTCTCTATCATTTTATCCCATTCCTCTCTCTTTTCATTTGGCTTCATCATAACTGCCTTCACCCTATTCCTATACACAATTACCTCAGGCTAACCCTAGGCTGACTAAGGTCCCCTATTGCTATTCTCCTACTCCAGCAGTAGCCCAAGTTTCAGTCTCCCTTTTCCCTACATTTCAAGCAGAATTCTACAGAAGTCCACCTTTGCTTAACAGCTACTAGAAGCTCATGGGTCAATATGTTCATAACATGTGATTTTAATAATGGGCAGTAGTTTAAGTGAAGGCATTTAAACTATTCAGAGTACTTGATAAAAATGTATGCTTTATGAGGATTTACCATAAATTTTCTAAATTAGAAACTCGAGGGGCCAGGACCCAAGAGTCTGCATTTTAATGAAATTCTTAGGTGATTCTGAAACATGATAACAATTGAGAATTATTACCTTATGTTGTGCTTAGAATTAAAGCATTTGCTGCAGGTGTGTACACATGTTAGTAGGTAGCAATAGCCATTGTTGGGTTAAGTCAGTGGTGGGCAAACTCATTGATTAACAGAGCCAAATATCAACAGTACAAGGATTGAAATTTCTTTTGAGAGCCAAATTTTTTAAACTTAAACTTCTTCTAATGCCACTTCTTCAAAGTAGGCTCGCCCAGGCCATGGTATTTTGTGGAAGAGCCATACTCAAGGGGCCAAAGAGACACATGTGGCTCGCGAGCTGCAGTTTGCCAACCTCTGGGTTAAGTGATTATATCCTGCCTTTAAAATGACATTTCATATATCTTTATTCTTCACTTATCACTCCATCCCCTTCCAAAATACATACAACAGTGGGCTAGACTCTTTGTTGGAGTCTTGCTTTGTTTTCCCAAGAATCTTGGGCTTCTTCTCTCATATATGGAAGGTATATGCATAACCTGTGACCTCTAATTAGTGTGTTTTTTTTCCTGTAAAAAATTCTAATTTTCATGTCTAGTTATACTTCATGACATACACTATGTTTGATAAATATCTATTGAATGTACAACTGTGTTTTACACATGGTAGAAAACACTCTATTTCACCATAACAAAAGAACCCAACTCATTCTTTTATTATTTGAAAGCAGCTAAAACATGAAAGAAAGAAGGAAGTTGGTAGGTAAATGGAGAAGTCTTCAAAAGATAACTGTATTTTATTTACTGTCTTGAAGTCTTGTTCTCCCTTCTGGGGAGATTCATGCTTTATCGGTGTCCTGGGAAATCAGATAGGAAAAGGAAGAAAATGCAAATAGCTTATAAAGCTGTTTCTCCCTTGGGCTTCAGTGTAATCTTTTCACGTGGGTAGATGTTTTAAAATTTGGGTATCTGAATTCACTGAAGAGATACATAGTAAATAAAAATATGACTCAAATGCCACCTTGATGCCAGGGAGGACTATTTCCTGCCTGTTCTTAGAACTGGTGCCATATCTTATCTATTAAATTTCATGTTTATGTAGTGGATAGATAAACTCTGATTGCAGAGAAGCAAGGCTCAGCTAAGTAAAGAATCTCTGCTCTCAATCTAAACTGCATAGCCGCCCTGTGGCCATGGGTGATCAATGACAACAAAGCTATCCTTGGTCCTTCCATATAATTTTCAAGGCATGTTTTTCACTATTCCACCCATTATCCATCAAATAAGATAACTAATGTTGAATTTGTGAGAAATAGCTCTCTAAATTCCATGTTTAAAAACTCTCTACTGGGAAGATTTACTGGGATTCGAGATTTGCTCATACCACATTGCTGATTTTGAGCAAGGAAATTAAACTCGTGTTTGGTCAGTATAGGAAAGAAGGTGATAATATGTGCTTATCAAATTTCAGCTGGAATATATATATATATATATATATATATATATATATATATAATTGCTTTTTTTACAGAGAGGAAGGGAGAGGGATAGAGAGTTAGAAACATCGATGAGAGAAACATCTATCAGCTGCCTCCTGCACACCTCCTACTGGGGATGTGCCTGCAACCAAGGTACATGCCCTTGACCGGAATCGAACCTGGGACCCTGCAGTTCAAGGGCCGATGCTCTATCCACTGAGCCAAACCAGCCAGGGCTGATCCATTTTCAAACAGATTGGTCCTTTGGCAAATTTACTCACCTACTTATATGTATAAAATCTCCACTTAAGGCTTAAAATGTCACATTAAAAATCAAGTTAAAATTTTTATTCATTTCACTCATTGATTTTAAAAAGCATAAAATTTCAATTAAATTATTTTTTTTCAAATATCTGAAAACATCATCTTAAGTAATTTTAGTGTTTCTGGTGGCTTTCAGATCTATTATATCCCTTCTTCTCTATAACAATTCCTAATCGGAAATATGGGGTGGCGGTGGTGGTGGTAAGTGCTTTGAAAGCTAAAAAACTGAGGCTTCACATGGGAAAGGAGCTTACCTTAAGTTCTATATTTAGGTTAAGATAGAGTCAGGTTTAAAATGCAATTACTCCAGCTCCTATGCGTACTGCTTGGCACTTACTAGGCACCCAACTATTTCTGAATGGAATTGCCCAAAAAAGAATGGATAATTCCATTCAGAAAGAATGAAAAAGTAGCTAATATTTTAATATACACAAATGCTCTGAGGGAACATAACAGAAGAAAAATCCTAGAGCCTTAAGCAAATCTTCCCATCTGCCATAAGTAAAGGCAGTGCATTGTCCCCTTGTGCCTCTACAACAGATTTTGCTTTTGAGAATGCTCACCCTATTTCACCTCTCTGCAGCTGCTACCAGTGGAAATACCAATTATGTGGCTCAGTTTGGTGATTGCTACTACAATATTTAAAAAATAAACTTTCCCCTGGGGTAAAACCTTGAATGACAATTCATCTACAAACTTTTCTGGGCAAATTAAAAGTTCTGAAGATTATCTTTTAGAACCTGTGTGCTGACAGGACTAGCTTCTAATGGAATATTTGCAGCTGTAAATTTATATATCTCTTTAACTGCTAAGCAGTTGCTACCTCTTCCAGCCAGCCTTGAAAGGGCCTAGTGTTAAAGTATTATATATGTTTCAGTGCCACTGTTCTTTTTTATTTCTAAGTAATGACTGATTTAAATTGTCTTTTGAAAACAAATAATGAGGTATTTGTGTGTGTGTGTGTGTGTGTGTGTGTGTGTGTGTGTGTGGCTGGGAGTGTTTATGGGGGATGGTTTCAGTGCTATTTTATGATACATTAAATAGCTGTTAAACAGACCAGAAAACACATCCTGTTTTAAGAGCATCAAGGTTTCACTCAATATTTCACATGTTCTCTGAAGGTTTATGTTACCAATTTAAAAAAAAGTAAAAGAATCAGAGCATGGAACATAAGGTAATTCTTTTTTAAAAAATATATTTTATTGATTTTTCACAGAGAGGAAGGGATAGGGATAGAGAGTTAGAAATATCAATGAGAGAGAGGCATCGATCAGCTGCCTCCTGCATGCCCCCCACTGGGGATGTGCCCACAACCAAGATACATGCCCTTGACTGGAATCGAACCTGGGACCCTTCAGTCCGCAGGCTGATGCTCTATCCACTGAGCCAAACCCCAAACCGGTTTTGGCTAATTCTTTATCATATATATATATATATATATATATATAAAATGGAAGAGTGATGCTAAGGAAAGAACCATCTTAGACACATGGCCCAGTGAGAAAATCTAGATTATAAAACAGTGGTTGTCAAAGAGGGGCTAAAGGTTCTGAGATATCCTGATGTAAAGAAGCCTATTTTAATCTTTTTCAATCAGTGTTTCTAAGCTTGTTTGATCAGGGGCTCCCCTTTTTCTTAGAACACCTATTAACAAATCATTTCCATTTGGAGAATGCTGGTTAGACTACGGCTTACGTGAGGAGGTAGGGTGAGAGATAAAACTAGAAATAAAGATTGAAAACATATTACAGACAGTCATGAATACTATGCTAAGAAGCATAAAATTCATTGTATAAGCAATGAGGTAATTTTTCAGCTTTTTTCTTTAATAACTTCCTCACATTGCTTCCATTCATTCTCCTTTCAGCCCACCCTGAATAAAGCACTGCTAGACCAATTTTCATAAAATTGTTCCTATCATTTTTCTGTCTACTTTAGGACTTAAGTGTTACATTTTAGGGCTCTACATTCTGGTATGTGCTCATCTATTTATCTTCAACCAGATGATGTCTTGTATTTCTGTTCACTGTTACCTATGCATCTGATACTCCATCATATAGGTTCTATTTATTTATTTCAAAAAATCTTATAAAGTGTTTTTCAACCTTGGCTGTACGTTAGAGTTAGAATGACCTAGGGTGCTTCTAATATACCTGTGGTCAGGCCCTGCTCTGACTAATTATATCAGAATTTCTAGGGATGGGGCTCAGGCATCGCACATGTTTAAAACTTCCCTGATTATTCCAATGTGCAGTCACATTTGAGAACCAATGCCCTGAAATCTGGCATGAAACTGAGGTCACACTATATAAAACTTGTTGAAGTCACATTGATATCACATTGATCAATTTCCATGGAGCTTACATTTACTTATCAAGAGGAATTTTGCCCTAGCTGATTTGGTTCAGTGGCTAGAGTTGTCAGTGTGAGGATTGAGGAGCCCTGGGTTCAATTCTGATCAAAAGCATGTACCTTGGTTCCCAGGAGGCAACCAATCAATGTATCTTTCTCATATTGGTGTTTCTCTCCCTCTCTCTCTCTCTCTCTCTCTCTCTCTCTCTCTCTCTCTCTCTCTCCCCTCTCTCTCCTCTCTCTCTCTCTCTCTCTCTCTCTCTCTCTCTCTCTCTCTCTCTCTCTCTCCACTTCTCTTTTGCTCTCTAAAAATAAATGGAAAAATGTCCTAAGGTGAAGATTAACAACAACAAAAAAAATTAGGAGTCTCTAACTCGCCTGTGGAAAAAATTTAAAAAAATCAAAGCTGTCATATTATTCTCATCTTATCTGTTTTGAAAGATGAAATGAATTTACTAATAAATAGTCTCATTTTAAAGAGCAAATCATAAGTACAACAGGGACTTCCAAGATCAAAGGACTATTGAAGGTTTCTTTCCTATTAAACTGATTGCAAATATATTTTTCAGTCAATTTGATTGATTACAGCATACACACATTGAAGTACACCTCAAGCAGCCAGTTTGTCTGAAACCTTGCTGTTAAATCTCTTGTGAAATAATTTAAGATTTAACCCCCAGAGAATTCTGAACTGCTCTTTTAAATCAGCAAGGTCTAATAAATATACCATCATTGCATACTACCAGTATTGGAGAAATCAGATGTGCATTCATTTCTAGCATTTAACAATAATAACAAAGTAATATGTTTAGAAATGTTGCCTTTTCCCATTCTATAAGCTTGCCTTTTAGAAGAAGGATGCCAGTGGGACTGTGGAAGAAAATAGGCTGTTTAGGCATATGGTGCCGAGAGAATATTGAGAGGAAGGGTTAAGCCCCAGAGCAATACTCCTTAAAGAGGGTTTAAACTAAACCTTTGTCTTATTTTTTAAATGTTTGCATTGATTTCAGAGAGAGGAAGGGATAGGGAGGGAGGGATAGAAATATCAATGATGCCAAGATAATTATTGATAGGCTGCCTCCTGCATGCCTTCTTCTGCGTATCAAGCCCAAAACCCAGGCATGTGCACTGACCAGGAATCAAGCCACAACATCCTGGTTCATGGGTTGATGCTCCACCACTGAAGCACACTAGCTGAGCTAAACTGTTTGAATAGGCTTATTTTTTTTTAACCTGGCTAGGCTACATTATTTGATTGGCTCCTTTTCCAGCTTTTTCCATATGGACAACAGGAAGAGCACTCTTCCACAAATATGGCAAAGGGCTTCACATAAATTGGTTCTGGATAAATTCTACTTTTCTTCTCATGAGTGCTTTAATTCTGACCTTTTATTGGACCCGTTTTCCCTTGTTTTTTACTCTGAACAATAATCCCTCCATCTGCCATATGATAATACTAAAGCTGTAAAACCTGGCTACCATCTTGTCTATCTCTTTGTCACTCACTTCCTGTTCCCTCAATAAAACCACAATTCCTATATGTCAACAAGAGGCTCAGTGCTCAAAATTCATGCACTCAGAGTGGGGTATCTCTCAGCTTGGCCTGCGCCCTCTCATAGTCAGACATCCTTAGTGCTGCCACAGAGCAGGAGAGGCTCCTGCCACTGCTGCTGAACTCTCCAGCCATGAGCTTGGCTTCTGGCTGAACGGCATTCCCCCTGTGGGAACATACTGACCACCAGGGGGCAGCTTCTTCATTAAGTGTCTGCCCCCTGGTGGTCAGTGAGCATCATAGCAACTGGTCATTCCACCACTAGGTTGATTTGCATTTTAGCCTTTTATTATATAGGAAGGATGGTTCTCAAACTTTAACAAGCACTGGCATCACCTGCAGTTCTAATTAAAGCACAGAGTGTTGGTACCTATTCCCAGATTTTCTGAATCAGTAGGCTTGGGGTGGGGCCTGAAAATTTGAATTTTGATCAGCTCCCAGGTAATGCTGATGGTCTTGGGGAACAAACACACTTTGATTTTAAGCAGAATATTTGCTCTAGTGCTGTGGCTATTCTCAGTCTTACCTGGCCATTGGAATAATCTAGAAAGTTTTTAGTCTTATTCCCCAAAGGTTCTGCTTGATGTGGTTTGGAGTGCAACCCAGGCATGGTTGATTTACAAAAGCTCTAATGTATTGTCAGGTTAGAGAATCTTTGTAAGTTTTAGCTTCCAAATAGTTTTTTATTCCTTTCCCCTCTTTATGCCCATTACATGTAAATATTTTTTGTCATTGGCTAGAGAATATAAGTCATACTCCTTAGGATGGATGATGAGGTCCTTTACAGCCTCATTATATTCATTCATTCTTTCCAAAAAACCTATTAATGATGATGGTTTCACAGCAATGTGAATGAATTTCAGTTAAACATGGCTAAAATGATACATGTTATCATTTTACCACAATAAAAAAAATATTGAGCATTCTTTAAGTGTCAGGCATCTCCACAATTCATCAATTTCTTGCCTTTTTTTCTGAGAATACCAGGGTAATTCAGTCCTAGCTGTGTAGAATGTCCTTCTTTTGCCAGATTGGCAACATCCCCTTTGACATTAAAGACCCAGTAAATGTCTCTTCCTACATAAAGCCTTCTCAAATTGCTAGGTACAAAGGAACTTATTACATTAAGATTATAATTAAGAGTATATCTATAACCCCCTCAACTAAACTATGTTCATTTTTGGTTATGTCTTATTCCTATTTTGGGGGTGGGTAGGTTAGGTACACTTGATGGGGTGTTGTGAGTGGAGTGTGAATTCTGAAGGGCCAGGGAATAATAGGTATCAGAGGAATGGGCCAAGCTAAAATCTGTAGGAGAAAGCTAAGGCTCAAAAGTCAGGGCTAAGCCACAAGGGACAAAGATTTCAGAGTTGGATGAATATGTGATCCAAAATCTTTCTCCTACTGATCTTCACAAGCAGCTAAAACCCTATTATTAGAGATCATTTGTTATGCTCTAGGTATAGTGCCTACTGTAAATAAAATCTTGTGAACAATATCAATAATCACAGGATATATATCACATTGACTCTCCTTTGACACCTTGGCACAAATGAGTTACTTAGGTTTTCAGTTATCACTTTGGAAACAACCTGAGCAGCATTTCAGAAGGGAAGTTAAGGATGCTTCATGTTTTAATAGTACGAGTTGCAGGTCTAAGTAATTGGGGCAGCAGGAAAACAGTGAGATCCTAGGGCAGTTGCTTGCAGAGAGAATAGAGATACACTTTACATTTATCCAGGTCCTGTTCAAAACTCAATCTGTATCCAGAGGAAGCATGGTCCAATCTTTGGCCATTGGGAATTTGGTAGCTATGTACATAAAATGTGAATATTTTAAAGAAAATGAAGGCCATAGAAAAGTTTGAATGTGAATATTTTCTCTCAGCAGCAAAAACTGGAAGAAGAGAAGGACAATTAAGATGGACTTAGAGCCTTGCATCAATAGTAAGTGAGCTGAGGAAGGAAACTGTATACTAGTTTCCCTAGCTGGCACCTTCCCTTGAATGTTCCAAGAGCCAAATTTTTCAGTTGTTTGTTTACTCATACACAATAGGTTCATTGTATTAATCTTCCTGACTTTCAATTTATTGTTGCTATCAATTTTAGTAATTGCAGTTGTCTGTGGGACAGAAGATGCTTCTATGGCTTGCTACAATTTTAGATGCTCCCTTGTTTCCTGCTATGTGGACATTCTTAAGTTAGATTGTTTAGACTTTTTCAGTGAGGGTGCTATCTGCTGTAAATGACCGCAGATGTATGAGTTGAAATCTAATCTATACTTAGAATGCACTCAGTTGCTATAGTGTGTGTGTGTGTGTGTGTGTGTTTCAGGGGTGGGGGGAGTAGCTTGTGAAATGTCTATACATTTAAATAATCTAATAATAATCAAATCTGTAAGTCTTGCATGCAGTGCTTAGTAGGAAATTCAGGTGCATATCAAAGTGCTGTGAAAACTGTAAACCACTTTATAAATCGAAAGGATGCTAATACCTAAACACATTGGATATCCCCTGAAAATTACTCAGAGCCAGGTATAGAGATAAGAGTAAATTTCTTATTATCTCTGGCCACTGGAGGAAAACATTGACCCAGTTAATCCAAGAACAGCAACTAATCTAGGCACCCTTGATACTTAAGACATGCATCATATTACAGATTTACTTTTGTTTTTTATTAAAATCAGTGGAACTACCAGTTGTTTGTCTCTGAGCAAAGGTACATAGGATAGAGAAAATTGATAATTTAGGAATAAAACATTACCGTAATTGACCTACAGACTGATTATTTCTCTTCAAATTATCAATTTTGAGACCTGATATCACTGTCTATCCTATATAATAAAAACTTAGGTGGCATCGCATGACATCACAAGATGGCTGTCACAAGATGGCCACCACAAGATGGATGGCAGGAGAGGGTGGTTGGGGTGACCAGATCTGCAGGGGAATGGAGTTAAGGATGATCAGGCCAGCAGGAGAGGGCAGTTAGGGGTGACCAGGCTGGCAGGGGAGGGCTATTGGGGGAGATTAGGCCAGCAGGGGAGCAGTTAGGCATCAATCAGGTCGGCAGGGGAGCAGTTAGGGGGTGATCAGGCTAGCAAGCAGGCGAGCAGTTAGGAGCCAGCAGTCTTGGACTGTGAGAGGGATATCTGACTGAGGGATCAGGCCTAAACCAGCAGTCGGATTTCCCCCAAAGGATTTCAGGCTGGGCTGAGGGACACCCCCATGCTCAAATTTTGTGCACCAGGCCTCTAGTATTATCTTATAATGTTCTTTATTTATTTATATTAATTTATTGCTCTAATTAGATTATATGACTTTATAACAAATATCTTTTTTATTAAATTAAGCTGTCATTTATTGAGAAAAGTTTTAAGTGATTATTATTTTGCTGGCTTCTTTGAAAACATTGTCTCATTGACTTCTCAGAACATTCAGGTAAAAATCAATTTTTATCTCTTATTATAGATGAAATGCTGAAATCTTAAGTAAACTTGTGCAAGGCCACACCACCTCTCAGTGAGCTGGGATTCAAAGCCAGCTATTTCCATCACACATTTCTGCTTTTTTAATTTTTGATGCCACTTAGTCCCTTTTATCTGGCTCTATGATTTCTCCAAATGTTTGGGAGAATACATTCATTCTCGAGTCTCAGTTTATGGAGAAGTGACCCAGAATATTGTTGTTAGTTTGCAATATAAGAGAGGAAGCACTATTCTTTAACTGGAAATAGGGGAGCTTAAAACCCATCTGACTATTATAAAAACCTGGAAATTCTCATGATACTTTCTTTGTTCTGTGGTGTACACTTGAGAATATTTTGGGAGGCATACTTTGAGTCTCTCATCTTATCTGTGAATTTCAAAATGTGCATGGAAAATGGTATGATTGTCAAGGGAACAGAGAGACAGCTATTTCTCCATGGGCACTAAGCAAACTTATCCATTTTTCACCACTCATTTCCTAAAATTGATTCTGCCATGTTTTTCCCTGAATTTATATAACATAGAATGGAAATTCACTTATATTAACTTTTCAGCTATAAAATCAACTTTTAATCTTTCACTAGAATACTTTTCTCTTGGCCAGGAGAATAATATCTCTTTAAAATAAAAAATGATATGTAGTGTCTTTTAATCAATTGGATGAAACTACTTTATGCTCTGAATGCAAAATGTTGAAATGTATCTCTTAAAGATCAATATTGTTTCTAAGTAACTAAAGCTAAATCAATATCAGCTCCATACTTCACTTTGGTAACAGGTCATTAGATACTAGTGTTTCTTAATCTGTAACTACAAATATAGACTGCTCAGGAATCGTTTTCAGAGTAAATTTCCCCCCATTTGTCTTTTTAGATGTTGATTTATTTCTTTTCTTTTTTAAAAATATATTTTATTGATTTTTTACAGAGAGGAAAGGAAAGGAATAGAAAGTTAGAAACATCGATGAGAGAGAGACATCGATTAGCCGCCTCCTGCACGCTCCCCTACTGGGGATGTGCCCGCAACCAAGATACATGCCCTTGACCAGAATCGAACCTGGAACCCCTCAGTCCGCAGGCCAATGCTCTATCCACTGAGCCAAACGAGTTTCAGCTGTTGATTTATTTCTGTTTCCCCCATAGAGTGAAACCCTTTTATAATATTACCTTTGAGGTTAGACAGATTTTCTTAGCGGAATTATATTAGATTTTTATTATAGAAGTTTTTAAATCTTAAAGGATTTAATTTGACCTATGTGTGTCCCAAATCATTCAATAACAGCGTTCAGCTGTATTCTGTATTACTGATTTCTGCTCGCTCATTTAAGCTTCAGTGCACACTAGACTTATGGAATTAATGAATTCTCTGTTAAATGTTTAAGGACAAAATGACAAATTATAAACCATAGCATGATTGCATTTCAGGATTGAAGAAAGCCCTAAAAAATATGTTTCAGCCTCTTATGTGGATCAGTCACCTGTATAGGATCCCAGGCAAGTTAATTAAAATGTACATTGGATTAAATGAAACATAATATTTAGAGGGATGGAGGTTGGGCCATTCAGAAACCTGTTGGAAAACAGATGATACGCTCTGAAGGCAAATTTGAGAGGAGTTTAATATAGGGAGGGATATAGATACTAGCAATAATTTGGAACTGTGAGGGAGGAAAAATAACTTTCCCTCTATACTTCTGGGTTGTTGGCTCCTGTAATTAAAAACAAACAAATGGATTAACAGGAGATAAACAAACAGAAATTGAACAACATGTATACCTTCTCTATACATGTGTTGAATGAACTAAAAAGAGTCTGGAGGCTTTGGCTAGAAATAAATGATAAAGATTTATTCAGGGCTCATTAGGGTTTTCACAGTAGGAGCACAACTATGTAATACCCAGATTATTCCAAAGAAGAATGAAAAGGTAAGAGTTATTATAGTATGAGTACATTCTTAAGAAGAATCAGTGCTGCATTCTTAGCCTCTGGATTGTTCTAAAATGATAATCTTCTAGATGACTGGTGGTCTGAATAATGAATGTCAGATGGTTTGAGTACATGACCATTCTTTCTTTAGCCCATCAGGGGCAATCATAGGGATATCTGGAGGTTTAGAGTATATCCAGGTATTGACTCAGGACTAGAAAATGCAAAAATTTAACATCCCAGGCTAGTTAAAACAATAATGGAACTGTTTCTCCATGATCCAGTCTATTTGATTTTGATAATTTAGCAGCTTGACTATAGTAACTCCTTCTTTTTAAATTTAATAAATCTTTATTGTTTAGATTATTACAATTGTTCCTCTTTTTCCCCCCATATCTCCCCTCTACCTGGTTCCAACTCAACCCTCTGCCCTTACCCCCCTCCACTGTCCTCATCCATAGGTGTATGATTTTTGTCCAGTCTCTTCCCACACACCCCACACCCCTTTCCCCACCAAAATTGTCAGTCCACTCCCTTTCTATGCCCCTGATTCTATTATACTCACCAGTTTATTCTGTTTATCAGATTTTTTATTCACTTAATTTTTAGATTCACCTGTTGATAGATATATATTTGTTGTTCATAATTTTTATATTTACCCTTTTCTTCTTCCTCTACTTAAAGAATACCTTTTAGCATTTCATATAATACTGGTTTGGTGGTGATGAATTCCTTTAGCTTTTTCTTGTCTGTGAAGCTCTTTATCTGACATTCAATTATGAATGATAGTTTTGCTGGATAGAGTAATCTTGGTTGTAGGTTCTTGCTTTACATCACTTTGAATATTTTTTGCCATCCCCATCTAGCCTGCATAGTGTCTGTTGAGAAATCAGCTGACAGGCGTATGGGTGCTTCCTTGTAGATAACTAACTGGTTTTCTCTTGCTGCTTTTAATATTCTCTCTTTTTCTTTTGCCCTTGGCATTTTAATTATGATGTGTCTTGGTGTAGTCCTCTTTTGATTCCTTTTATTTGGGGTTCTGTGCACTTCCTGGATTTGTAAGTCTATTTCTTTCACCAGGTGAGGGAAGTTTTTGGTTATTATTTCTTCAAATAGGTTTTCGGTATCTTGCTCTCTCTCTTCTATTGGTAGCCCCATAATTCTGATGTTGGTACACTTGTAGTTGTCCCAGAGGCTCCTTACA